>JAAGEH010000040.1:6095124-6243798 GCA_011751065.1 Lasiurus cinereus
GTTGCTTCTCCTTCAGTGCCTTCCACAGGCTCATCTCCCCTTAAGTCTGGGCCTAGGTGTCTCGTAGTCCATCTTCGTGTAAAACTTTTTTCCCACACTCTCCACCTGGCTGTTACACACAGTTTAGTTTACAATTTAAACTTTTCCCCCACACTCTCCACCTGTCTGCTCCACACAGTTTAGTTTACACTTTACATTTTCTCCTGTAGGGAGAAAATAAGTAGATTCTGAGGTTTGAGGTCAAATATTTTATCTTATTTACTCCAGAATCCCAGCTGCTAACACGATTACTAGCCTGAATTAGTTATTCATTCATTCATTTACTATCTCATTCAGCAATTTTATATTGAGCATCAATATAAAACGCATTGCTGTAGGCATGGACAATACAGTAATAAATTAAAGTCCCTTCCTAATGGATGTGGTAAGGAAGGTAGACAGTCAAGATGTAAGATATTTTCAGAAAGTAAAAAATGCCATCCAGAAAATAAGTCAAGAAGGGAATAAGATTCTCACAGGCTTTAATTTGAGCTGATAATGTAAAGGAGATAGTCATGAGATGCTCTGAAGACAGAGCATTCCAGTAAATAGCAACAGCATGTGCAAAGTCCAGTCACATGAGCTACACATAGTCAAAGGACAGAAACAAACCACTGAGGCAGGAGCAGAGTGCCAAAATCTGGAATGATAGGTTATGAGAACTGAGAGTGGGAGGGGACAGAACAGTGGACTATTATAGGTCATGGTGCCTTTTTTTTATTTTAAATTAAGTTTCAATTTCATGTGACTTGCTTTAAGAACCGCTAGGGGAATTTACACAAAAGTGTCAATACCAGGAGGCTGGGATCTTTAGGGCCATCTTCGAGTCTGACTGCTACAATTAAGCATTTTTGTTTGGTCACAAAAGCATAAGTTTTGACCAACCATTTTCCCCCTTTTCCCTAAAGCTATTCCCAAATCTTAGATCTGGACTTTGTTTATTTTAGATGCTACACATTTCTGTTATGGTCTCAGTTATTTCTCTAAGTCTGTCTCATTTCTCTGGTCAGGTTATCTATTGATTTTTTCCACCTCAGGTTAATTACCTCATGGCTGTTTCCAGGCCACATTTGCATATTTCCTCCTAGTTGTAAAATAATAATAAAGATTTGATTACTAATATAGATTTGGCTAAAACATATTTCACTGTTATTACAACTCTTTCTTCCATTATTCTAAATTATAGGGCACCCAAATTTATCTTCCTTCCATATAACCTGGCCACCCTTGTCTCTACACCAGTTCTTTTCTGGTTTTCTTACTTGTAACCTCCATCCTTTTCTCTCAAGCTTAATCTTGCTCATGTTTATAGTCGAAATTCAAGTGTTCTTGATGGGTCTTTTTTCTTCCATAAGCTCACTAATTTCTCTCTTCTCTTAACAAAATAGAGGGTTAGTAATTTATACCATGCAAGTTTATCACTTGACTGTAAATTATTTTCAACCAGGATCCAATTGTTTGAAATTTATGAGTCTCCTTTCTCCAATAAGTTATTTGATCAATATTGCTCACTACAATATAAACAAGGATAATTTATCATAGTCACCACAAATGTTTAATGAAATATTGTTTCAAAGTCTTTCTTAAGAAAATCATTCATGCCTTACATTTAGTTTCTATCCTCAATTCCTAATACATGACTGAGTGTATACAAGGTAAACAATAAATGCTTGTTGACCTGTTATGGGCAACTAATATTTAAGGCATGTAAATAATTTCATGGAATATATTTTCAACATTATAAAATGGAGAAGGCTGCACCTCACTCAGAATTAGTGTCTGCCATAACATATGAACCATGTGTGTGAGCTCTTAAGATGGATCACAGCTAAATTTAAGAAAAACATAAAATTTATATGATGCCCAAGATTTGTTTTCCAAACATGGGAAAATAAGTTTCTGGGAAATAAGATTCTAAGTTGCTCCCGATATAAGGTATAAAGCGAAATTTTTCTTTCCCAGACAAATAAAATTTTATTTATTTATTACTATATTTACTCTTATGTTAAAATAATATTGACCAATAATCTAAAGCTATTGTTCTCTAATTTTTGGGCTGTAAGCTTTTCTAGAACTTTTAAAATTATAATGTTAAAGCGTTTATTCAACATTATCATATTTATATATGCATTGAGTTACCATTTGAATTTAAATTAAAAAAATTTCCACTGATTTAGACAAAGACTTTTAAGCACAATAAGTATTTAAGAATTTTCTTCTTTCTCTATTTCTGCCTCTAATTCTACATCTGGCAAGAGGAATGTGTTTTATTCATATTTGTTTGACATCATGCAAATAAATTAAAATGGATAATTTTAGTGTTCCTTATGTATTTTTCTGGGAAAACTTTAAAGAAACTATTTATTTATAGTAAATTTTGAGTGAATTTTTAATTATTTTTAGGTGTGAGTTAGGTACATTTTTCTTTATTATTATTTAGTTAATCACATTGTTAATGCTATAATCACTGATTGTCATTCCATTTAGGCTACTATAGCAAAGATACCACAAAATAGGTAGCTTTTAAACAACAGAAAATTTACTTCTGACATTTCTAGAGGGTGAATCCCAAGATTAAGGTGTCTCTAGGTTTGTTTTATGTTGAAAGTTCACTTCCTATTTTATGGATGGTTTTCTCTGTATCCTCACATACTTGAAGGGGTTAGAGACCTCTCTGGGGTCTCTTATAAAAACCCTAAGCCTATTCATAAGGGCTCTACTCTCATAACCTCAGCACCACCCAAAGTCCCCACCTTTTATTATTAGCACCTTGGTGTTATGATTTCAACATATGAAATTGGGGGTATATAAATATTCAGACAATATAATTGACTAAGTTAGAAAGTTTATAATGAACTAAACATTTATAGATGAAAATTTTGCAACAAGTTTTATGTAGGATTCTATGGAAAGAAGACTTTTAAATATATAACTTTTAATGATTTTCAAAATAGTATGTAATTGCATTATTATAAAAAATAATAGGAGACATTAATAGAGAAAGAACAAAAAGGACCTATAGTATCACCACTCCGAGATGAAATATTTAATTTTTCATACATTCATTCTTTTTGCATATCTATCTACCTATCTACCTCTCTGTGTGTATGTGTGTGTGTGTGTGTGTGTGTGTGTGCCTTTTTCTACTTAAGAAGGGAATCATGGTGTATTTGAGTTCTTTTCTTTTTTATAATTAACTTAACATTGCATTGAATTTATTGCCTGATAATAGTTTCAAAAATATAAAGTGAAGTAGCTACATTGTGGTCTATAAAATTTATGTACCATAGTTTATAATTTTTTAGATATTTTGATTACCATTTTTATTTATGTAATAAACTTTGAACACAAGATTTTGAACATAGCTCTAGTTATTTGTCACATATTTCAACACAATAGATTTCCACAGTAGGAGCAAAGTCTCCTAAGACTCTTGATAAACATTTTCAAGATATATTTTAAAGCTGGTACAAATTTATACATCTACCTAAAGCTAATAAATATATTTGTGCACATATTGTCAGTAGCAGCCTCTGGAGTTGTGCAGAGTACAACTCACATAACTGAACTGCTGACTCCTTTTCCCTGCACAGTAAGAGAGTATCCATCTCTTTTACTGTCACTAATATTAAATGTATTCACTTTTAGGATCTCTGACACAACAAAAGATGGAAAAAAAACCCATGTTTCTCATTGAGCACTAGTTAAGGTTTAGTTGCACTTATCAGTTTCAAAAAAACAAAACAAACCTCAAATTCTGTGGTTTGAAGAGATAGAAGTTGATGTTTCTTCTTATTTAATGGTCCCGATGTAAGCAAAACAGGTCCATGCCAGGTAGGAGGGCTCTTCTCCAGTGTTGTCCAATGATCTTGCTGCTGTCATCATGTTTCTCCACCACAGCTACTTGGTTTAATATAGCACATCACCATGACCACTGTGCTCCACACATCATAATAGAAGCAAGTGAAGAGAAGAGGCAGAACTCCCTTTCCTATTAAGGGCACAATGAGGAGTTTGCTTATAAAAA
Organism: Lasiurus cinereus; assembly: GCA_011751065.1. NCBI lineage: Eukaryota > Metazoa > Chordata > Mammalia > Chiroptera > Vespertilionidae > Lasiurus > Lasiurus cinereus. The sequence continues at coordinate 6,099,191 of JAAGEH010000040.1, forward strand.
CTTCTGCACGTATCCCACTAATCAGAACTTAGTCACCTGGCCAGATGTAGTTGTTGGAGAAATTGGAAGATACAGTATTTATTTTGGCCCATTCCAGAGTCAGCTATAAAAGTAAGAACAGTTTGGGGAAAAGGTCTATCTTACTCTGCCATACAGAGAATCATACATTTGCAATGTGTTTGATAACTGCTGTGGTTGACATTTTTCCACACATTTATATCATTTCTTTTTGAAATACAAATTAGTGCCCTTGGCTAATTTTCCCACTGCTTTCGTTTCATGTATATGTAATTTCAGAGAGCATAGGAGAGGTAGAGATAGAAACATCAAAGAATGAGATGAGAAAGAATCATCGATGAGCTGCCAGATTCAAGTATTTTATGTTTTTTATTTATTGGCATTTTACAGGTTAAATACCTGTAATAACATGTGGTCAAGCACGTATAATAACATTTTATTGCTTTTATACATAGTTTCTCATCCCCCAAATTATCTATCAATATTTAATTTTAGGATTTTTTAAATTTAATTTTCACTTGTAATTCTATATTTATCTATTGAAGTTTTTGTTTGTTTGTTTTTTTGAAAATTCTAAGAGAAATACCCAATCTGAGTTTTATTATTTAAAATAATTATTTTTCTTTACAACTTTTTAAAGTAATTTATCTATTTGACATTATGTTGAAAATATTATAAAATTTTATGTCATATTCTTATACATTTTAGCATATTTTTAAGGATTATCTGTTCTATTCATTGATTACTTCAGAATTGATGATCAGCTAGGATACATGAGTATGGAGTATTTTAGCAAGAACTATTCTCAAAGTTTCCAGTGACTGCCAGACCACTTTTGAGGTATTTTGACTCTTCGGTTTGTTCTTTAATTTAAAGTTGTTTTGAATGAACCTCTATTCTTACTCTTAAAAACTGGTCATATTTACCAATCAGAAAGGATATATGCACCCCCATGTTCATAGCAATGCAATTTACAATAGCTAAGATTTGGAAACAGCCTAAATGCCCATCAGCAGATGAGTGGATTAGAAAACTGTGGTACATCTTCACAATGGAATACTATGCTGCTATAAAAAAGAAGGAATTTTTACCATTTGTAACAGCATAGATGGATCTGGAGAGCATTATGCTAAGTGAAATAAGCCAGTCAGAGAAAAATAAATACCACATGATCTCATGGATAATAAAGAACATTACAAACTTTTGAACAAAATAGAAGCAAAGAATATCAAAAAGACTGTCAAACTGCAACAGGAAAGTAGGGGAGGTTTTTTTTTGGGGGGGTTGTTTAAGAGATCAATTGAAGGACTTGTATGCATGCATATAAGCGGAACTAACAGACACAAGACACTGGGGATGGGAGGATGAGGGCAAGTGCTAGGGCGTTGGGAAGGTCAGTGGGGGGAAAAAAAGAGACATATGTACCACTATTTGTTATAGCTTAAACAAAAAGATTTTTAAAAAATGGTCATATAAAAATTTAAAATAAAAAAATAAAAACATTCTTGACTGTCTTTTCTGATTATACTGATCATTTAGCTTTGAGGAGCAAGGGTACAGTTATCTCTCAATCTCAAATGTATGAGTGTTTTTCAAATATAGAGTATTCACAGATCAATAAATTCCAAAGATCATTTTAAAATGGTGTTTCACCAATTACATTTTAGTCAACAAGAGCTAAATAAACTGAAGCTAATATTAAAAGTTGATTTCTTTTAAAAGTCCTCAAATACATTAAAGGAGAAAATATAGGTATACATTTTAAGTCAAGACTTTAAGAAGTTTGGGCTATGTTTATTGTCTCAATGGAATAAAATCTGAAGTTATCTCAGAATAAATGTACATTTCATTAAATGAAAATATACCAGAATATCAGAATCATTTTTATGACTTCAGTATAATTACTTTAAATAAATGCTAAAACAGGAGATGGTATATTATCTTCTGTATTATTAATAATTTACAACTGTTAATTCTAATAAACTTAGAAACACCAGTACCTTTGCTTTTAATTATTCTTTCTTCATCAATATTAGACACAATAGTAATTTCTATATGTGTCATCAAATATAGATAATGAATTATTAGTTTGTCATTGAGTAAATGAGCAATGACAAAAACCTGAAATAAATATTGCTACCTCTTGGAAGTATCTTTTATACTTAAATGTGCAAATGTGATTTGGGACTTTATAAAATTAAGCCAACTGAATGCCATTCAGAGTAAATAGACACTGCATTTTCCTGATCATTTTCCCCACATTTTCTGACTTCAATGTAGATCATATTCAGAATATATTGCTTTATAGCATAATTTTATTTTTAAATGTATTACTCTGTTTTAATAGGCTTTTCTGCATAGTGATTAGATAGAGCAAGTTGCATTGTCAATGAAGCAAATATAGCATGTCACTGTCAAGGTACTCTAAATATAGCTTGGATTTATTTTCCAGATATTTTGCTATTTAAATTGAGAAATGGGGAGGGTAAAAAGTATGCAGTGCTACTGCTCTTAGGATGCTTTGTCCCAGGGTATAATCATGTTCTTAACAAAATGTGTGATACGACTATTAGCACAATTCTGCTATTCATGACAGGGACTCAGAAGGTTTGATAAGAGCAGTCAAACAAACATGAACAAGATTAAACTCTACTCGTTATTTTCAGCAAACTGGATTCAATTATGCCCAATAAATACCCCTTTATCTAGTCTTACAAAGCCTTCACTGGATGTGGACATGGCTAAAAAGAACTGTATTTCTTGGTTTGGTGGTAGCCCATACTTTTTCCCTCTTTTTTATGTTTCAGTTTTGGGGTTTTTATATGGGGTTACCATTAGGTTTATGAAAAAGGAAGTTTCATATGTACAGTAGTCCTTTTTCTTTTGAATGTATTTGGTCTCCATCCCCCTTTGCAAATTCAGATCTTTAGCCCCTGCCCTTACATGTTTTTGTTGTCCTCTATTTATGCTGTGAGTTTGTTGGTGCTCTTACTCGTAGTTCTGTAACCTTTTGTTCTTTGTATCAGGTACAATAATCCTCCTGAAGAAGAACTGTATTTCCTGATATTTCTGATTGATTGTTTTGGCTGAGGATCTTCCCCAGCAGTCAGTATTTAGCTATGATGTAGGAAACATGACCTGCTTTCACTTAGAGCAGCGGTTTTCAACCTGTGGGTTGCAACCCCTTTCAGGGTCGAACGACCCTTTCACCGGGGTCGCCTAAGACCCTCGGAAAACACAAATATTTACATCATGATTCATAACAGTAACAACATTACAATTATAAAGTAGCAATGAAAATAATTTCATGGTTGGGGGTCACCACAACATGAGGAACTGTATGCAAGGGTCGAGGCCTTAGGAAGGTTGAGAACCACTGACTTAGAGATACTATGAAAAAGCGGGGATGTGAGGGAACTTGTAGAGAAGTTGTAGAGAAGTAGTATTTTAGCTTTAATGACTTGTAAATATTATCAGAGTGGAAATTTGGAGACTGACAAGGGGATTTACCAAAACCTTGTCAAGTCAACCATGTGGTGTGCAGTGTTATTATGAAGCACAGTTATGAGGATCCAGTGTTTCAAATCTCACAGATTTTAGTCTTGCATTTCGTCTAACATCTCTAAATCACTCAGATAACTCTGTGAATTAGGAATTATTTATAGGTATTATCTACTACCCTGAAGGAGAGAGGCAGAGAGAATTAGAGATATCTGGTATTTATGCCAAACAAATGGTATTTCTTTTATTTTTATTGTCAAGATAGTCATCATCAATTGTATAGTCATAATGGAGCTGAATAAGTTAGCCAGATATGTTTTTATTTTGCAACATAGTGATTGATGACACATGAAAAGCCAATACAGTATTCTAATATTAACTATATCTAGAGTCTACTCTTCCAGCTCCTTTCGTTTTTTATTATAATTTATATAAGCAATTTTCAACCTTTATCTTCTCATGGCACAAATAAACTAATTACTAAAATTCTGCACACAAAAAAATGGGTATAATTTTGATTTATTGACACAGGAAGGCTGTTGTTGTGTTGGCTGTTGTCATTTTTTTTTTAATTTGACAATCTAAGAGAAAAGAGGTCAGTGCCCCCAGGTACTGGATGTTTTAAAAAGGCTTGCAGCATACCAGTTGAAAATGGTGATTTATATCACAGATGATTCACGCCTTAGTTTTGCATTGAGGCATTTGTTGATGTTATGTACATTCCTCAAGGGCATTTTGATATAATCCATAAACTATCAAAACACCCTTCTTTGTTTTGCTAGTACAAATAGAGGGGAAGTCTATTTGGGAAGTTGCTGTGGGGAAAGAATCATAGAAGGGATAGAAGTCCATGTGGATACTGAATAATTGATGGGGTTCTTGTAGTCATGAAGAGGTAGTATTTTAGCTTTTCCACCCTATGCAAGCACCACAGGCATAGGGTGAAAAATGAGTTTAAGTGGCTTCATGAAGCTGGTTTACTGAGAAATGGCATAGTAATGTGATTTAGGAGAAAGGATGTGTTAGAAAAATGGGGAGACTAGCACTCTTAATATTTTATAAACATGTTTGTTATTTTGCATTTTATATTAATGTTACTTAGAAACCATTCTTCTTTCCACAAGGTGAGTTTTCTTATGCCACATTCAAAGACAGTCTGAATCAAAGAGTGATTCCTGATTAGGTTACTTTAATTTAAGACATTTATCATTTATGCAGTCTTTAAAATGGAGGTTCTAAAAAAAAATGAAAACTAAATTCTTTAAATGTATTTTAAAAGAACATGAGGAACTAAGATGCCCCTAATGGATTTTTCACTTATATCTCTGCTTTTTGTATTCAAAATAAACACATTGACAGCATTTCCCCTCTCTGAGCCTCTTCTTTTATTTGCCCAGAGCTCTGCCAGACTGATTTGTATTAAATTGACTAAGATACATGACCCACAGTAAACCAATATTGTATTTGAAATTGTGAATTCAGAAAGGTGAATGGTAGACAAACAATGATCATTTCAGGTGAAAGTTTCTTGTAACAGATAGATTAAACTATCACATAATGAAGCAAGTTACATCTTTGTGTTTGTTCTTACCCAGTGTTTGTATGTGAAAAACATTATTGCTATAGCAATTGATTTTCTTGTATTTTAAAATAACGAAAAGCTTTTTTTAAATATATATTTTCAGGTAACCTAAAAAAAACAGTGATTTATTTTCTGCTGAGTCTCGTTAGCAATCAATGGTAACAAGAACTGTAAAAGTGCCTTAGAGAATGCTTAATTATCTGCCTGAGGTACCCGAACAATAACCAATAGAAGGGCATATAAAAAAGGAAGAAGTTAATTAACTTGCTCTAACAACTGTATCCACCAAATTAAACTATAGCTGACTTATAGTTATTCCGTGTCATAACCCTTTAGATATTTAAGTATATAAGAGAGAATCATTTTAACAAAGGAAATAAAATAAGTAGTAAGAAAGTAATGGAGAACAAAACAGTTGACTACATGGATTTTTCCTCAAAAAACTCCTAATTTGATCATTTCTCTTTATAGTCTGCTCAATTTGCTCGTCCTTAAAAGATAGCCAGTTCTCTCTAATAACCCATAGAGATGCACAAAGAAGGTCTCTGATGTTGTAAAAATACTAAGGGAAACTGGGATATTATTATGGTCCTTTGCAAGTCTGGAATCACCGGAGACTGGAGATCCCCGAAGAAGTGGTTTTATTTAATTTCCCAGTGGAGCACTGCCTTTCCAGTTAAGGAAGAACTTAGCCTGCGAGCGCTTTTATCACTTGGAGGAACTTCAAGAAAAAGGGGAATTATTTCCTGACAGCAAGACAGTCATTTTAACGAACTGCTTCCAGGTTAGAGCAGAGGACTGTGGCACACTTTTAGATTTGTGACCCAGGAAAACCTTTCAGATATTGATGTGACTGAAGGGCTTATGCATCAAATTAATCTGTGACAAAAACTGTACATTAGCATGGCATTTGATGTCTGTCATAACATTGCACATTATCTTTTTTCATGCTGTCTTTGATCTTTTTTGAGGGCTTTGTCAAGGGAAATAGTGTGTCTGCAGAATAATTCACGCGCTATTGAAGAGAGAATGCATCCCCATTTAAACCCTTCAGCCTGGGCCATGTAAATTGAATTTGGAACATGGATTTCACATTTGCTCCAAACATTGGCTCATCTCTCAACCTGAGCATGCAGTAATGAGTCTAAGAACCAAAGACTGTTTTCCACCTTGGAACCTGACTTGTCATTTAGAAAGTCGCCATGCATTTCACACTATCTCAGTTCTCTTGATCCTAAAGCAGTGGTTTTATATTTGATCAGCACTCAGCCCTCTCCATTATATCTGAGCACTAAGGTATCCTCTAGTGACTTGGTACATTCTAAACCAGGAAGTGAATCTGTCTCAAACTGAGGATATCATAACCAGAGTAGTAGTTTATTGCCCTCTCAATCCCAAAGGGAATAATCCTAAATTAATTAATTTGGTAAAGCATTTTATATTTATGGAAGTTTAACAAATGTTGTGGCACTTTAAAAAGTAATTTAACTATTTTTGGCACTTTTTAAATCAGATAAAATTTCAATGATTTCAATTTAATACAAGTAAAAATGTAGTGTCATTGAAGGGCATTTCCTGCTAAGTGTCAAATCACCCAAGTTTGTGGGTCATCTTTGAGCAGAAGTACAAAGATGCTTCATACTCAGTGTATTAACTCAGATTATGTATAATCTCTTGATAAGCAGTGTGGAACAGAAATGATCAGCTGATAGAATTTGGTTCAGAAAGGGGAAAAATTAGATTCACCCATTGTAATATATGCCTCAGTCTGATAGGGCATGTTGATAACCGGAGAAGTTATGCATGTCTGGGAGCAGGGACATATGGGAACTCGTCACCTTCCTCTCAATTTTGCTGCTGTAAAAAATAAAGTCTTTAAAAAATGCAAGTGACCAAATACTTACAGACATTAGTAAAATAAACTATAGTCCTAAGTATCTATCTCTTAAATTACTAGAAACAAATAGAGGCAAAGTTACAGAAAGCACACTCTTCCTGGATTTGGGTAAATTTATTTGCATTTTATAGTGATTTCTTAAGCTCTATGTCCAATGACACCATTTTATAAAGCTCTATGAGAAATGGAAATTTAGATACCTATTATACTTTTTCTTTATAAAATGGTGGGGATATTTATCTAAGCAAGTCCCAAATTTCTGGGCTAGTATTTTAAGTTTCATTTGACATTACATTTAATTAATTATATTAATTGGATTAAGAAAAGTTGAAAAGTTCCTTGGCAGAAATATTTATAGCTTCTCCCTTTTGCATTTTTCAAAGTAAGGCTTTCATGAACATGAAAGTCAAGCAAGGGCATGGAGTCAGTCTCTTAATAGCTTGTCAGCCTTTTGTGCCTTTTATTTTCAGTGTTCAGTTTATTAAGGACTTAACAAATGTGAGGAGGTCTATTCAGAGTCCTGGGGATACAGAATTGAGCAAGACAAATACTCTATGAGTCCTCATGAAGTTTATACCGTCTGTGTGAGCATGATGCTGAGCACACTACCTTGTCTAGGACAAGATCTAGTGAAGAAGATTCACATGAAATAAATAATTACAGCCTGGGACAAGCACTGTTACAGATTCGGGTTGACATTATAGTAGAAGAGGTTTGCTCTTAAGGAAGTCAGAGAAGTTGTCCTTCAGCAGGTGACATTTGAGCTGAGTCTCAAAATTGAGCAGGATTTTGACCCTCATGTTGTCATTGAGTCACGAATGTCTCAACTTTATGTCTTCTCATATTTTATTCATGCAACAATACTTATTAGGAATGAAAGATGTAAAAGACATTTTGCAGGATACCGTGAGTGCTGCAGAGGTGGGTCAGTCAAGTACTCTGCTCTCAAATCACAGGGTGAGAGAGAGAATGATGAAACAAGGAAGAAAGTGATGGGCAACATGTGGGATGAGAATGCAAAAGATGGGGGAACTACTTCCCTGGGAGCAATCCAGGAAACAGGGAAACAATTCCTGAGTACATGGACACTGGAGATAGTTAGAAATGTGGCTACATGCTTGTCCGCTGTGAGTGGGTCCTGCTGGTTAATAAGTGCTCTGCTTATCAGAACCAAAATTTATCTTAGGATAAAGACCCAGCGATGTGTAATTTGAAGAAAATTTTAGGAAAGGACCACTTCTGCCCCAGATCTCTGTCCCTGCACTTGATCCAGGTAATGAAAGAAAATAAATCATGATCAAATCATTCCTTTACATAATCTTCAAACTTGATCTAAATGGAAATACTACTGGACTTAGGGTAGGGTTGTTTAAAATGTCTTTTGAAGAGCATGAGTCCTGGATTAATTAATTAATTAATGTTAAATATATTTCATTATTGATTTCAGAGAGGAAGGAAGAGGGATAGAGAGATAAAAATATTAATGATGAGAGAGATTCATTGATTTTCTGCCTTCTGCATGCCCCCTCTTGGGGATTGAGACCACAACATGGGCATGTGCCCTTGGTCAGAATGGAACCTGGGACCCTTCAGTCCGCAGGCTGACGCTGTATCCACTGATCCAAACTGGCTAGGGCTGGATATATATATTTTGTAATTAAAATATTTCATGATGATTAAGTTAGGGAAGTCTTCAGTATCTATACCACTCTTGAAAATTATGCACGTGTATTAGGGAGTTTAGAAATCCTGTGGTTGAAAAATTATTGAGCTGACCTCCAAACACCTCTCACTTCCCTGATTTTTATAGGATATCATTTAACACAGGAACACACAAAGATATATTTCTTTTCAAGTAGCAGACCATAGCCAGGAGAGTGCCTGAAGACACTGAGTTCTGAGCAATAGATAGAAGGATGGAGGATGAGAGGAAAAGGAGATGAAAATGAAGTGGCGATTTTTGATAAACTGACAATATTGTGGGCATCCCTCATACCTCTAGCAGCAGAATAAGGTGAATCAAGCTCTAAGATTCCATACTAGGGTTTACTGTCTTTTGTGGCAACCTTCAGCTATGGGTAGTGCGGGACTTTATTGGACCTCAGGGCAAGGCTTCCTGATGGTTAAAGGCATTTTCTCCTGCAGACCTAATAGCTTAGTTTCTGATTCACAGCAACATCAGAGTCTGACAACTAAAGGTTGCAGACAAAATAAAATCTCTCCAACCTAAGCTTCCTTTATTTGTACCTTTACAAAAACCACCTGCTAGTAGAGTTATGATGTGAGGGGCATGGGGATTAGATTGCTGGGCAAATGGATCATATAAAAATAAAAATAGTCAACCTAAGTAGACATATGAAGTCAAAAATAATTTTAGTACCTTACAAACTCTGTTGAAAGGGAGTTTTTGATAAAAGTAACTATGCTAATTTTAATTAGTGTGTCTTTGTATATAAGTACATGGTCCAGAGATAAAGTTTACCTATTTTAACCCCCTTAAAATGCTTAGGAATTAACATATATTGTTATTAAAAAGTACAAAATGATATATGCTCATTTGTAATTTTGAAAATATAAAAAATGTCAAAAAATCATCTGTTTGGTGTTAAGTAATGATATTTTCAAGTATAGCATTTCAGGAATTCTTTGTAAGAGATACAACTAAACAATAAAGTTGTTAAAACTTTATACAGTATTACATTAAAATTGTTTTGTAGGTCTTTATTAAAAAAAGTAATAATATTACTTTCCCTGATCATTAAATATTCTACATAGTTATCTTTATAGGAAGATACTGTAATTCTTTAACATATAAACTGTCTTCTATTTTATTCCCAATATTTTACTATCATAGGAAAGACTGAAATAAATTTTCTTAGATGTAAATCTTTCTGATTGCCTTTATTTTTTTTCTTCAAGATACATTTCTAAATGCAAATGACTGGGTCAACATATAAAAACATTTAAAAAACATAATCAGCTGAAACTAGTTTGGCTCAGTGGATAGAATGTCGGCCTGTGGGACTGAAAGATTGCAGTTTCGATTCTGGTCAAGGGCATGTATCCTGGTTGTGGGCACATCCCCAGTGGGAGGTGTGCAGGAGGCAGCTGATCGATGCCTCTCTCTCATCGATGTTTCTAACTCTCTATCTCTCTCCCTTCCTCTCTGTAAAAAATCAATAAAATATATTTAAAAACAAAATAAGATAATAAACAGATTGTCAACTAGTTCTTCAGATAGTACTATCATGTACCCTTGAGGTCCAAAGGATGGTGACTGCTGCGAGGATATTTGGAAAAAACAGTATTTCCCCATCCTCACTAATAAATAGAGATGTTAAAGTGCCACAGAGTGTTTACCAAGTTCTCTTTTACTCATATTTTATTCCAACTCTTACTGGCTGTATTCTAATTAAGCAATCAGGTGAAGTTTTTCTTGATTCTGAGTAGAGTTGAATTCCAGGCTGAGAATTTTACAATGAGGTATTTTCTGAGTCTAAACTCTTATTTATTTAAACAGTACTTAATATGGAGATTTTGAATGAAGTATAATAAAGCCATTGTGCTCCTTCTTGTCAGAATAAGTGGTTATAAAACAGCTGTGAGCACCAGCTTAATGAATAAAGAAAATTTACTTAATTATCAATGTATTCCACTCTTCACCCTTTCTGTTACTGGTTATTAAACACACCGTATAGCAATTATTAACACAGAAATTGGAGGTAGTCTTCTTTTTCAGAAATCTTAGTTTTGTTTACTTAATTAGGAGTTCTCACATGTTGACCAAGTCCTTAAAATAACAGTGATATAAATGTCAAGTAGCTTTTTATACAAGTTGTATAGAATCAGAAATACACTTCATTATGAAATGAGTGATATCACAGGCTACTGAACAGATGTTCTTAGCTTGGCAGTTAGCATTTCTCAGTTTCTCAAAAGTACCAGACCTTCACCAACAGAAGGAAGGTACGAAGACCCCTGCAAAGCAGAAGAAAATAATGTAATTTTGATGTATAGGACACACCAAAAAGAGGGTTGTGATTGAAAAATTATTAAGCTGATCTCCTTCATATTCATCTGAATATGAAGATGAATTGATTGTGTTCATTGCAGCACAATTTACAATGGTTAAGATTTGGAAACAGTCTAGGTGCCCGTCAGCAGATGACTGGATCCATTGTGGTACATCTACACAATGGAATACTATGCTGCTGTAAAAAGAAGGAATTCTTACCATTTGCAGCAACCTGGATGGGACTGGAGAGCATTATGCTAAGTGAAATAAGCCAGTCAATGAAAGAAAACACCACATGATCTCACTCATTTGTGGATAATAAAGAACATCATAAACTGATGAACAAAAAGATAGATACAGAGGCAGTAAAGCATCAGACTGTCAAATTACAGTAATAAGGTTAGGGAGAGATGGGTAGGTAAGAGATCAACCGAAGGACTTATATGCATACATATAAGCATAACCAATGGATGCAAGACACTGGGGGTTGAGGGCATGCATAAGAGTGGGGTAGGGGGCGACAATGGGAAGATATGTACATATATAATACATTAATAAAAAATTAAAAATAAATAAATCTAAGTAAAATGTACCAAAATGAATGAAAGATTGTTTTCTTCAACACTTTATTTCATTTCACGAGGATAAAATAGAGGCAAATGAGTTACATAGGAGAGATTACATGAGTACAAATTGCTATTACTAGATGTGCAGTTTTTAAAATTATGAATACAGACAGAAGTAGAGTAACTTTCTTTTGGCATAGAGAGGCCTATAGCATATGAAAAGCCTTGAGACCTTTAGTGGACTAGGATATCACGCAGAGTAACCAGTGAAACAAGGAAGAAGTTTTGACTCACTTAGCTGCACTTCCCTCAAGGAATCATAATAAAATTTCTCTTAAGTGTAAACAAAGCTTTAACATTCTTAGCTAAAAGGAAAGTTAAATTTGCTTGGCTAAATAAACTCCCCCAGGCCTACAGGTGTGCACAGGAGCCGAGTGTGGGATATTTTATTTACCCACAGTCTCCACTATAGCCGTGACTGATGGCTGGGTGATATTTTCTGTCTCGTGTAGTAGTGACTTAAAGGACTATAGATGCTGCAGGGTAAGTTCTCCCTCTCACAAGTAAGGGGCTATGAAATTCTAAATTTCTAAAGACAATATTTTGAGGACCTCAGGTGATGCTTAGAATGTGTGAACTTAGAAATGTATGATGGCAAAAATAATTGCCATGCTGAGAATCCATACATACTAAAAAATAGGAAGAGAATTTAATATCTAAGTTTGGAACTAATGTAATTATATTGTGGTCCATCTTCCCAATAGAATTGATATGATTATTTATATTGGACAATAGGAAAAATTCATGATAGTTAGGGAAACTATCTAAAAGGAGTAAATGCTCAACTATATGGCTCAGTTGGTAGGAACATCCTCCTGTGCACTGAAGGGTTGCAGGTTTGATTCCTGGTCAGGACACATACCTTTGTTTTTGGGTTGGATCTCAAGTCGGGGCACCTAAAGGAGGCAACCCATCTGACCTGAAAAATAAATGGTCCACAGCCAATGGGTAATGTGCCTGGGTGAGAGGCAAGGTCCTTGGGGTATGACATATGTACCCTTTCTATAACTGCAAAGAAGGCTCCGTCAACTGCAACTTAGAGTTCACAAACTATGAAGGAGCTGCCACGGTTTAGGAAACTGTTGGAAAATTACCCTTCAGCTCCAGCGACTCTGTTAGTGTAATTTTGATCCCAGACAGCCCATGCTTCTCAGTTCTTTCAAATATCAACTTTGCAGGTGTTTGAGCCTGGAAGCAAAGAAGCAAATTAAAAATGCCAGCATCATTTTGGCTAAAGAATAGATTTCCTTCAAGTGTCTCTGCACTTCAGCATTCATTATTGGGGGGTGAAGGAGAGGGGCATATGCAGCATACAGATTGCCTCTCGCATTAGTCTTTGTGTCAAACTTGGCTGTCTTAATACTCCAACCAATCTAATACAGAACCATTAACATTTGTACTTAGCCACATGGATTCAAATGCTGAGTCTTTTGAACACTTGCAGGCAGATGTTATCAAGGATGTTCGCTTTCCACAGTTTCCTTAGTTCATTTGCATAAAAGAATCATTACCACTGAGCATGCGAACAAGGTGCACTCAACACAGAAGGATCATCGTTTGTTTGTTAAGTTATAAGTATGTGCTTGTATTGGGGAAGCATTTTACTCTATTGCATGAAATTATGCCAAAGTTGGTTTGTTGTTGTGTTTTCTGTTGTTTTATTTATTTGTTGGGAAGCAGGTATTAATATGAAGATCAATGTTTTTTTGCTTGCATTTGGATGTTGATTTTAATGCAAAGTTATTCAGGATCTACCTTTTCATTGAATTCTGTCTTCCCTTTTGTAACCACATGTGGATGTTCTTCCCTTACTAGCACTGTGCCTTTCATGTACTTCTTTATGCATTCCAAGGTCAGGGCAATTCTTGAATTAGGAAAACATCATTATCTCTAATATTGATTTGTCAGAGTCTTCTTATTTACCTTCCATAGTGAATACTCAAAGACCCAGAGGATAAATACTGGGAGAAAATTGAACCCAAGCTGAAGGTGCCCTTCAGGTGTGAATTTTATGACTTCTTTGGTTTTGTTCAGAAATTAATGCCAATCAAAGGACCTTTGTCCAACCTTCACTGGGGATGAAAATTTGGTCAAGATTGAGATAAAATTTGCAACTGTCAGGGAAACAATTTTGTCATTAGATATGGAAAAAATCAATTTAGCCAATATTTGGACAAACATATCACTTTCACTCAGCCTTTCTCAGAAAGCAAGTTTCCCTCTCCTGCCCTAAGGCATTGTATCTAACTCTGCTCTTTATCCAATTCTTCCCCATCTCCTTTCATTGACAGTGTCTCCTTCATCTGCAAACTTCTCTGCTGACCAGTTTTCTGTAACCTGCATACGGGTTCATGCTCAAGTTTTTGTTATATCTATTTAAAGAAAATCTCCCCTGCTATTAAATAACAGTGACTATACTATCTTCTTTTTTTCCTTTATCAAGAGAAAGTTTACGACTGTGAAATGAAGATGACAGTGAAAGAGCTTTACCCTCAGATATTTTTATTCTTCTGACATGCAGTGCTCAAAAAGATTAATTAATCTCACCATGATGGGAGTCAGAGGAAGGCAGGTCAGGTTTGTGTCTATTGCAAGAAAGTCTGTTAAGTGTGTGGTGATAAATGTTTGCACAAAACTTCTGTTCCCAATAGCCTGAGTTATTTCAAGACTCCCATGACTTTTTGCAAATTTTACTTTCAAAATCTTCCTTCATGCTGAGCCTGTCTCATGCTGCTATATATCCTCCGCCATTTTCTAAGGTCTCATCTGGTGATAATTAGTCAATATACAACACACTCAACTTGGTTTGTTTGTTTTCTATTCTGTTTCTACTGTTTGTAACTTGTGTTTGTCATTATATCTAAGGTTTGGAATACAGCTATTCTCTAAGTTTAGGTCGCATTGATTCAAGCAAAGGACTAAGATCCTTATTCTTTTTAAAATATTTTATCTTTATTGTTGAAAGTATTATAGACGTAATCTTTTTCTTCCCCCATGGCCCCTCTCCACTTCACTCCAGGCTTTCATGTCAGTATTGTCTATCCATGGGTTATACATATACTAATAAATGAGTAATATGCAAATTAACCATCACTCAGTTATATCCACAAGCCACACCTACCAGCCAATCAAGGATGAGTATGCAAATTAACCCAACCAAGATGGCTGCGGTCATGGAGAGAGCAAGAGGAAGGCTTGGGTTTCCCTGGTGACAAAGGAAGCCAAGCTTTCTGCACACCCTGGTCGCCCCAGGACTTCATTCCATGTTACAAAGTTTCAATTATAAAAGACCAGAGGCCCGGTGCATGGATTCAACCCAGCCTGCACCCTCTCCAATCTGGGATCCCTCCAGGAATGTCGGACTGACCATTTTGGCTCAATCCTGCTGGAATCGGGCCTAAACGGGCAGTTGGACATTCCTCTCACAATCCAGGACTGCTGGCACCCAACTGCTCACCTGCCTGCCTTCCTGATTGCCCCTAACTGATTCTGCCTGCCAGCCTGATCACCCCATAGCCACTTCCCTACCAGCCTGATTGATGCCTAACTGCTCCCCTGCCAGCCTGTTTGCCCTTAATGCCGTCCCCTGCAGACCTGATCACCCCTAACTGCCCTCCCTTGCAGGCCTTGTCTCTCCCAATTGCCCTGCCCTGCTGGTCATCTTGTGGTGGCCATCTTGTGTCCACATGGGAGCAGGATCTTTGACCACATGGAGCAGCCATATTGTGTGTTGGAGTGATGGTCAAGCTACATATTACTCTTTTATTAGTTAGGATAGAGCCCTGGTGCACAGTTGGAGGCCAGCTGGTTTGCCCTGAAGGGTGTCCCAGATCAGGACAGGGTTCCCTTGGAGTGTGGGGCAGCCTGGGTGAGGGGCCTGTGGTGGTTTTCAGGCCTGTCATGCCGCTCGGCGACTCAAGCAGAGGCCCTGGTATCTGGGATTTATTTATCTTCTACAATTGAAACTTTGTAGCCTGGAGCAGAGGCCAAGGCTGGCCAGGGCTGCAGAAAGCGTGGCTTCCTCCATTGCCAGGGGCAACCTTAGATTCCTGCTCTCTCCAGTGGGATCGAGCCTAAATGGGCAGTCAGACATCCCTCAAGGGATCCCAGATTGGAGAAGGTGCAGGCTGGGCTGAGGGACACACATCCTGTGCATGAATTTCATGCACTGGGCCTCTAGCGCATACATATAAATTTTTTGGTTAATCTTTTCCTCACTTCCCACCCCCTTCCCCTGAAATTTATCAGTCTGTTGCATGCTTCTATTTCTCTGGATCTATTTTGTTCATGCATTTATTTTGTTCATTAGATTCCAATATGAATGACATCATGTGATACTTGTCTTTCTCTGACTTATTTTGCTTAGCATAATATTCTTCAGGTCCTTCCATACTGTCTCAAAGGAAAGAGAGCCTTCTTTTGTCAAGAAGTTATATAATAATGTTACAGATTGTGGGAGATAATTAAGCCCCAAACTGTTTTTAATACTAAACTGTAGAATTTTGTTTTGTTTTATTATTTATCTATTTTGGCATGTCTTCATATCTAATTAGTGAGTCACTTCCTCCAAGTCTTCATAATAAACATGTTTGAGAAGAATTAACATCTTTCCAACGTTGTCTTTCAATGAATACAGTATAGTTTTCCATTTATTCAGGATTTTATCTTTGTCAGTAGAGTTAATAAGGCCTTAAAATCTAAAACTCTCTACTGTCTTCTTATAGATTTCTAAATTAATAGTCATATTGATGCATAAAATATTATTTTAAGCTTTCATATCTGAAGATATTTCTTTTCTTAAACTTTCTAAAATTTGTTTACATAGATTTTTTTACCTACCACTTACATTAAAAAAATAACTATTAAAAGAAATTTGTCTAACTTTTAGGATTTTCAAATAATCAACTTTGGTATGTTTATCTTTTTGAAATGTTAGTGTTTCTTTATATTTCACTGATTTCTCCCTTTAATTTGTTATTTTCTTGCAGGGAGGGGGAGGCTTGTTATCTTTTTTTTCTTGTTTCTTCTGTAATTTGTTTTTAATTCCTCTTTTTTCCCATCAATCCATTTAAAGCTCTAATTTTTATATAGGACCTTGTTAACTGAGTCCCACAATTGTTGGTATATAGTTTTGTAAATTGTCATTTAGTTCTAAACTGTTTCTAATTGCTCATTCTAGTACCATTTTATTTAGTCATAAGTCTTTTAGTTTATAGATATGTACATTTTTAGTTACCTTTTTTAATTGCTTTCAAATTATTTTGCAAATGGTCTATGGACATAATATGTATGTATTATATTGATATTTTTACATTTATTAAGGGTTTTGTGACATGTAATTCATTCTTGATTTTTGTGAATGTTCCATGTGTACTTAAAATGTCTATTCTATTTGTTGTAAAATTATCTGTATCTATTAATTTAAGCTTATAAGTAATGTTCAAAAGTTTTAGGTGTGTTCTTATTCTTTTATCTTTATATATCTAATTCTAAAAGCATTGTCTTATAAATCTTAATCATAATTATTCATTAATCTATGTTTTCATAACTGATAGTTGATACATTTTTAAATTTTAAGTATTGATAAATGCATTCATGTTTATGGTTATTATGATTTTTCATGTGTTATTTTTTTAGTTGTTATTCTTTTTGGTAGTTTATATTTTCTTTCATTGTTTCTTTTGATTTACTTTTTGTCTTATATTCTTTTTTGTGTGGTATTTCAGGTACCATCACCATTGCAATTATTTTACATTGTTTTCTTATTTTGTAATTTTCTTCTCTCATCACTGAATTTACAATTTTGCATTTTTGTCACTAATGTATATCTCAGAAGTGATATAATATTGCTGAATCAATTTTCAAAAATCCTAAGAGTCATTTAGTTTATCCCAGCAAATTTTCAACATTTTTCACCTACTTATACTCATAAACTAATTAGTAAAATTCTGTGACACACCAAAAAATATATTTGATTTTTTGCTTATCTGACAAAAAGAAATGTATAATTTTGATTCATTCACACTGGATGGCTAATGTGGTGTTGGCTATTGTCAATTCTTTTTATTTGACAATCTAAGGGAAAAGAGGTCAGTGCCTCTGGCAAAATAATCAGATATTGCATGTTTTAAAAATTCTCGTGTCACACTGGTTTATACTATTGCAAGTAGAGTTATGTTACAATTTATTTCTGCCATCATATATGAAATTTTTATTTTATGCAAAATTATTTTTTCTAACCTGTGAGAAAATAGTTTTTTTGATAGTAGAAATTATACTTTGATTTTCATTTATCTGTGAATTATACTAAATATAATGCACTTCCATTTTTTTTAATCAATGTCTTGAGTATATCAAAATCTACATCTCCTGCTAAATAAGATATGTTCCCTAAAACACTCTCATCTTCCTCTGTTCACCTGCTTTCCTTCCTCTTACCCTAATTTTTAAAGGATATCTATTGTAGACAAACTCAGATTTGGTACACTTGAGAATGACTCGTTTGAATCCCAGAAATTTTAGGCTTATCTTTCTCTTCTCAATTGCTTTCAAACAAAACACATTATCATAGAAATCAGAACAGCTTGTTTAATTTGAGTTTTGACTTTAATCTCTCTGAACATTAGCACTTAAGAATAGTGCTTGTCCAGCTTCCCTAGTATATCTCATATAAGTAGCATCAGATCAAATAATATCCAATTACAGCATTTTCAAAATTATAAGGACTTTGAAAGGTAAGGAGTTAGTGGATCTTATTGCTAACTTATTGCAACACTAAGAAAAGAATGGTATTTTTTATCACCTATTTAATCATGGAATCAAATGTCTACTAGGTCACATCTGAACTCTCAGTGGCAATGATCATGATTATATATCTTACATATAGCATTTAAGCCTCATGGGAGAGCGGATTAAAATTTTCCTTTACTAGAGATCCCCATTTCTCAACCAAAATGCTTAGGGAGAGATGTGTTTCTAAGATTTTCAGGTTTGAGAAATGTAGCATGGTGCATGCACTATAAATTTTATAAAAACTCCAGTGAAAACTGGGACAGAGTCCCATTGTCAAGCACATTAGTATTTCTGCAGGGAAACAGCACAAATCTCCCAGGGAGGAGAAAGGCTAGCCATAGTTTCTTGCCAAGTTAGGTCAAATTATGCTGCCAAATGAGGGAATACTAAAAATATGAAAAACTTTCCGTTTTCAGATATTTTAGATTTCAAATCTGTAGATGAAAGTAATACTAATACATTTCAGAATTCTTTTTTAGAAAATGTAGGAAAGTATAAAGAAGAAAAGCCACTTGCATTGATATAATGTCCATCTGTGTCTGCACAACTGAGGTTGTGCAAATAAAATAATCTTATAATTTGCTTTATTCTCTTTCATGAATAGTCTTTTTTAAAATTTTTAAATTTTTATTGTTTAGATTATTACAATTGTTCCTCTTTTTTCTCCCCATAGCTTCACTCCACCCGGCTCCCACCTCTCCCTCTACCCTTACATCCTCCCCATTGTCCTCATCCATAGGTGTACAATTTTTGTCCAGTCTCTCCCTGCACCTCCCTCACCCTTTTCCCCCTGAGAATTGTCAGTCCACTCCCTTTCTATGCCCCTGATTCTATTATATTCACCAGTTTATACTGTTCATGGGATTTTCAATTCATTTGATTTTTAGATTCACTTGTTGATAGATATGTATTTGTTGTTCATAATTTTTATCTTTACCTTTTTCTTCTTCTTTCTCTTCTTAAAGAGTACCTTTCAGCATTTCATATAATATTGGTTTGGTGCTGATGAACTCCTTTAGTTTTTTCTTATCTGTGAAACTCTTCATCTGACCTTCAAGTCTGAAAGATAGCTTTGCTGGGTAGAATAATCTTGGTTGTAGATTCTTGGTATTCATCACTTTGAATATTTCTTGCCACTCCCATCTGGCCTGCATAGTTTCTGTTGAGAAATCAGCTGACAATCATATGGGTGCTCCCTTGTAGGTAATTAACTGTTTTCTCTTGCTGCTTTTAATATTTTCTCTTTGTCTTTTGCTCTTGGTATTTTAATTATGCTGTGTCTTGGTGTGGTCCTCTTTGGATTCCTTTTGTTTGAGGTTCTGTGCCCTTCCTAGACTTGTAAGTCTATTTCTTTCACCACGTGGGAGAAGTTTTCAGTCATTATTTCTTCAAATAGGTTTTCAGTGTCTTGCTCTCTCTCTTCTTCTGGCACCCCCATGATTCTGATGTTGGTATGCTTAAAATTGTCCCAGGGGCTCCTTACACTGTCTTCAAATTTTTGGATTCTTTTTTCTTTTTGTTTTTCCAGTGGAGTGTTTTCTGCTTCTTTGTATTTCAAATCTTTGACTTGATTGTTGAGTTCTTCTAGTCTGCTCTTAGGTGTCTGTATACTATTTTTTATTTTAGTCAGTGTATGTTTAATTTCTAGTTGGTCCTTTTTCATCTCTGGTTGGTCCCTTTTCATCTCCTCTTGGGTATCACTAAATTTATCCATCTTTTCTAGGAAATTTTTGAAAAACCTTATAACCATGGTTTTGAACTCTATATCCAGTTGTTTGTTTTCCTCTATTTCTTTTGTTTGTGATCTGTTCCTTTTTCTCTGCATTTTTGCTGCTTCCCTGAGTTGATAGAGTAGCTCTGTGTGTGAGGTGTCCTATATGGCCCAGTAGCTCCGCCTCCCCAGTTACCTGAGGTGGACTTTCATGGTGCACCCCTTTGTGGACTATGTGTACAGCCTTGTTATAGTTAAGTCTTGATTGTTGTTGGTATCACTGGAGGAAACTGACCTCAAAGTCAATTGGTTGTGAGGATCAGCTGTGTTAACGCTGGGAGAATTTCTGTGCTGGACTCTGCCTTAAGACTTGCAAGATTGCAGAAGCCTTTGTGCTAGACTTGAATGGGGCAGGGTCTCAGGGCTGAGCAGACAGCCTTGGCTTCCCGTCAGCTCCTGGGTCTCAGTGTCTCTCGGTAATCACTGCAGCCCTCTTTTTGCACAGGCATGTGCCCCTTCAGATCTCTGCCTTTCTGGCTCCCCTGAGTTTCCGTGTGCTCTGGGGACCATATGAGTCTGGGTTCCCAGGGTCTCACCTGAAACTGGGGTTCAGTGCAGTCTGACCTGGATTTCAGTGCAGTTAGGAGGTTCTGTCTTCCTCCTGCTAGAGAAAGCCAGCAGCACAATCAGCAGTAAGCCTTCTGTGTGTACACTTTCGTGCGCACCTCCAGATCTCTGTCTTTCGTGGCTCCCCTAGGTTTCTATGCACTCCTTCCTTTTCACAACAGTCCAGACTCCCCCCATCTGAGTCTCACCTGAAAGTGGGGTTCAGTGCAGTCGGATATGGGGTTCAGTGCAGTTGGGAGTTTCTGTCTCCCTCCCACTAGAGGAAGCCATCCAGATACTTTGCCGCCCTCTTCTCCATGCATGTGCCTCTGTACCTCAGCTTTTTGAAGTTCTTCTGAGTCTTTGTGAGCCCCTCTCTTTCCTTCTAGTTGTAGAATTTCCACTCAGCCAGCTTTCCTGTGGTTCTGGATGATGTCCATTCTGCCTTTTAGTTGTAGTTCTGAAATTGTTGTGCGAGGCAGCAGTTTAGGTGTTCACCTATGCTGCCATGTTGGTTTCTCCTCATGAATATTCTTAAGGGTGCTTTTGTAACAAAACACATTCAAATAACTGAAGAAAAAACACAGCAGAGTTGAGAGACAGCACTGTAAGTTAATGACAATATATAAAAGGAGGTTTTTATAAGAATCTCAAGGTGGTTTTTTTTGTAAAGAAGAGCCATTGAACTTGAGTCTAGTTTCGTTTCTAAGATTATAATGGATAAAAAGTAGTATGGATTTTTTAATGCACAGAAAATTCTCATATACCAATTTAATCAATCTTTCCAATTTCCTTTCTCCTTTGGTACTGTTTCCAATGAGAACACAGTTTCTAGTTTGAGTTGGTATCTTAACCAATGCCTGTCAAAGGAGTGGGAGTTACTTAAGGATGCCCAAACTATGTTGTTTGTCTTTCTTCTTTAAAGGCTTATGTTTGCTAATTCAATGGTTTGTCATGAGTAGATGTTTGTAATGTGCTCTTTGAAAGAAATTCTGAATATTTAGATAGCAGAAGTCTCAACATGCTTTTCTTATCCGGGGTTAGACAACTTCATTTAAGTGAAAAACAGCTGGTCCTGAGAAACAGTGCTTAAAGTTAGGGGACCCATAATTTTGGGTACTTTTCCTGGATTGCACAGTGTGTGTTTATAAATACTTTTTAAGATCCTAAGTGAATGAAAACAAACCTAATTTTAGAAGCCAGACTTTATTTATAGTCTATTATATCTGTGCCTGACTTCTGTATGTTAACCTGTGTATTCTACTCCCTATCTGGATTTGACTGGAAGTATTGACAAATAGGGAAGGCATAAAATATTTAGCCTCTATGAAGCACTCAAGACTCTCAAAATAATCTGTTTCTTACATGGTCTTATGCTGGAGCTTTTAGGACAGATTTGTCCATTTATGTAAAATATAGCTACAGTCACAGGTCTCTTAGCTTTCATTGAGTTCTATCATAAAACTAACAATAAACTTTGAAATGCACTTGAAGTTCTGTTTCTTTTATCTTTGTTTTCTAGCCTGTAGGTCATGCACACATTATTGAGATAGGTAGGATATGTCTTCAGAATGAGTGAATTTAAAATTTAAAGTACTGAAAAGTATGATTATGGTTTAGAAAGAGATCAACTCCCTAGAGGCCCCCACCTCCTCCTTTTACTTCTTGTTGAGCTAATGCCATATTGAGTTGTCAGAAAGTTTGTCTCTATTGAAACTGAATTGGGCACATAAAGACATAACATAGCATAGACTACAAGGAAAGCTGTCCTTCCATACTGTGATTTCTACCACTAGAGGATATAAATGCCTTTGATTGAAGTGAATCTTAGCAGGAAGGTAAATGTGTATCCACTATGACAAAGACCAGAGCCTCAAGGAGAAACAAAATCAGATGGCCAAGGTGTGTTGTTATTATCAGTACTATTGCAGTCTTCAATTTAAACAAAGATCTTTTTACTGTTATTGTGATTGAGAGAGCTGATGAAAGTTTAGCTTGACTCCACTATTTGCTAGTACTTTACTTAAGAACCAGCAAGAGTACAAGAGTATAAGAAAATCATTTAGATTTATTAATATCATCTGAACGATGTTTGAAGAGAATGATGTTTGAATAAACCTGAATTTAATCTCCATCATTCAAAATAGGTAGCTACCTGTTTTTTACTTGGTTTTAATATCTACATTGTTTCAAAAATATTCCTTAATGGCTACTGAGGATATTTGGTGTACAGATAATATACCAAATATTAATGGGAACTGGGGATTTTTGGAGCACAGGTAAAGTAGGAGAAGAGCAAAAAGTATGACTTTCCCAGACCCAGAAGATTTAGAGGAAGAAGTGCTGGAATTCTGTTTCTAATTACATCTCAAAACTGGTAAATATGTTGTGTTAGGCCTGGTGCCCCACAGCAAATGACACTTAATCAATATAATGATAATAATTACTATAGATATAGGGGTTTGCTATGTGCATTTCATTAAGCACTTTAAATAATGACCCATGTAATCTTTAAATCAGACCAATGAAGTGTCACATTATTATCTATATTTTACAGGTAAAGAACTGAGGCTCAGAAAGGTTGAGTAACCTGTCTGGGTCACATAGGGAGTTAACTGCAAAGCCAGGAGATGGAGCTCAGGCATTGTGGCTCCAGAGTCTTGGCTACTTCCCTCTGCCATGCTGTCTTCTCACATCTACAACATAGTTCAGGATCAGAAACTAGAACCTTAGATCCCCAGAGAAGGAATTTTTATTCAATCCCTCAATAATTGAAGCTATTTGGAGGAATGCATTATATACTTTG
This sequence comes from Lasiurus cinereus, assembly GCA_011751065.1. NCBI lineage: Eukaryota > Metazoa > Chordata > Mammalia > Chiroptera > Vespertilionidae > Lasiurus > Lasiurus cinereus. The sequence goes on from JAAGEH010000040.1 coordinate 6,122,745, forward strand.
AAAGTATATTCCTGTAACCCTGTATGAGAATGAAATAGAGATGATTAATCTACTTTGCAGATGAAGAAGTAGATACAGTGAGATATATAGTAATCCCCCCACATAAATAATAATTATGCAATGTAGAGTGGGTAAATTATGTTCTGACATCAATTATGAAAATATTAAATAAAACTATCTTTTTCTTTAGTTTGAATTATATTTGTTAGAGAAGAAGCAGCTGTCATTCAGGCCATTCTTAATAATTTTAAAGCAGCATATACTTATAAAATAAAGCTAACTAAAAATCTGGTGCTCACCTTCACTCCTCCCTTAAAAACAGTCCTAGGTGCTGAAAAATCTGTTGAGCTTAAAAATCCACTGGCCACTCAAACATGGATATCATGTGATGAGCCTCAAAGGATTCCCCAAATCAATCTGTAACTATTTAGATGATTACCCAAAGTATGCATAATGTATGATTATCGATTTATAGATTAAACAGATATATAGATAATTTATATTAAAATTAGGCTGCAATTCTCAGAAACACATGTTATCTTATGAGATTTTTTAAAGACAAGCAAATCAAAATTTGCAATATATTTTCTAAATAACTTGTATATTGTTGCTATCTGAGGAAATTGATATTTCTAAATGGTATTTGAAAAAGACATTCAGTTCTATCTATTTCTCTCACCAATCTCATCTTGAGATATTCTCTCTCGCTTTCTCTCTCTCCCTCCCTCTATCCCTCCCTCCCTCTCCCATTCTCTCAACATGATATTAGCAATTCCCTTTTTTTCCAAGGTGTAGAGATTCCAAGTGACCTTTATCCAGATAGGTCACTACTTATACCTGATAATTTACAAAGAAAGGTAAAAACTTTTGAGGCTAGCAATAAAGCTAAGTAGAAGTTATTGAGTTTGCAAAACAAAAATTGGGTTCAAACAAATGTCAAAGTGATGCATGATGAAGTCCCAGCATTCATTCTATCTGCCATTTTTCCGCATTATTATTACTCTCAGAACATTTTAAGCAACAGTTAACTTAGCTAGCTGGGCAGCTACTCATCCAGAAAAGTGGTAATAAGTGCCATGTGAGCAATCTGTTTCTCAACTCATGCTATTTGGTGGATGTTTAATGGAAGATCTCTGCTAAAATCTCTATAAAAACATTTAGTGGAATTTTAAGAACCGAATGTTTCAAATAGTGAAAAATAGATTATTTAACATCATTCATAGTCAAGTATTCTTGAGACTTTATAAATATTATTTTTTATATTTTAATTAGTCTCCTAATTACCTAAGAATTTCTTTCCCATACTTTATAGAGATAGTGATAGGAAATTGACCTAAACTTAATTAAACAGTATTCAGATTCATAGGACATTCAGTCTGAAAGCAGCCCAAATCTTCAGAGAAGACCTTTCATTTGCTTGGAAAAATATCTGAGTTCAGAAAAACTACAAGGGCACAAAGATTACACAGCTGCTTCATAGAGCCCTACCCATCAGGCATATTACTTCTTGCTTACTTTATTTTCCCAGATATCTCAATGAGCAGTTAAGGATGTTTGAACTCCACAATGTGGTCCACTCAGACTACTGCAACCCATTCACCATGCTCAGGAAAATACAGCAGAAACATACAAAAGATGAAATCTCGCTCTGTGCAAGTTCAAGTTTGAGGAGAGTTGGAAATTCTAGGGAATGTCACTAGGAGACATGATTATATCTTCAGTAATCTTTATATTGATTTAAAATTGCTAACTTGTTAGCAGCAAATAGTTTAATTTGCAGATTTCATTTTGGCTGTTCTACATTGTTTTAAAGCTATGGAGAGTCTTAAGAATTGGAAGTAGAGCTAATCTTTCTCTACCTGCCTGAGGACCATGTTTCTGATATACACTTTGGCCATCTGCTCTGGGTACTAGTTAATTGGACCAAGGGTTTCCTTTAGAATTTCCCCTGGGATAGTCTGCACCATCCCTGTGGCAGCATAGTATGGTTATAGGAATCAGCAGTTGTTGTTAACTGTATACCAAATTTTTGGTTTATCTCAGCCTCAACTCTGCGATGTGATTTTTGAGTTAATATAATCTTGACCAAATTAAAAGGCTCATAGGTTGAATCAAGATGATAAATCATCCAAATACACCTAGCCCTCAGTGAAACAGTTCCTGGTCCAGGCACTTTTTAAGAATTGAGTAGTGCCCATGACCTTCCCCTTTGTAGCACTTACCACATTTTAATTTTCTTGCTTAAAGCATTTGCCTTTCTTGGTAGACTTTAAGCTCCATGAGTGCAGGTGCTGTGTTATATTCATCAGTATATGCCTGGCCTATAGTGAATTCTCAGTTAATATATGTTAAATGAATAAAGATGGACCTAAAATGATGATAGTTGGGGAAATAGTGCACATAACAAGCAGTTGAATTAGGATTGTTTATAGAGACAGGACTACATTAAGGAGTGATAAGAAACTCATCTTCAAATATATGGAAGACTTTTCAATGTGACAGGTATTTTTTTTTATTTTGTGTTATTACAGTGAGCAGTATGGAACGATCTGGTACTTAATTAAAGCTACTGATAAATTAACTAAATTAGAATGTGCACACCTGGTCAGAGAGAGTTACCTTGCAAAATAGTAAGTTCTCTGTCTTTAGTAGTATTCAGAGATGAGATCATCTACTTGCAGTGACGGATGATTGAGCAAAGCCTTTCACTCTGTGGGAAGATGGGCATTTTACTTTGAATCCCTATCCAACTGTGATTGTGATTTTTTGAGTATGGGATGGTTTGTCTCATGTTCCTTTTTTATTTCAGTTTTATTAATTGTGGGACTTTATTTAAGCACAAGATTTCCACTTGTGGTTTATAAATTTTTTTTCAAGACACTTCCTAATTTCATATGGAACTCTATTTTCTCATTTTGTTAGCTGTAGGTTCTTTTTCCTAGATAGATAATGACTGATTTAAAATATTGACCAAAGCATGCTTTAAGCACAGTTTACCATTGATTCAAATTCATACCACTAGTTCTTAGTACATTAAGTTAAGCATATGTGGGTATAATCAGAAACAATTTGGGTCTGTCTTAAATCACAGATTTCTTTTTCTTATGACCATTAGCACCTGCTTATACTCAATTAATTTTTGTTCCGGGAGGATTTTCAAGTCTTTTTCGAGTGGATAAAATAGGCCTAAGCCACTACACTGCCATAGGCTCACTATTGTTTCCTTACAGATTTTCTGATTCTTTTGTTTGAATTGTGTCTACAGGTAGGTCCCTGGCAGGACAGTTTGTGTGTCCTAGTCCAGTTTGATCTGGCTGTCAAATGCTCTAGTTTTACATGAAACAAAAAGAGCAGCGCTGCAATAGACAACTCAAAGCGTATCACCATCTTCCTGTCGGAGTGTCTGCAAACCTGACTCAGGATCAATCTCTTTGTGTTCTTCAGCTGCTTCTTTGAGGCTGCTGCTTTGAAGGAACCCAGTCTTAAATTCAGCCCTTTGACTTTGTTGCTTACTCCTAGTGCTCTCTCTGGCTACAAAGACTTATTTGCCAACCAGAAGAAGTAAAAAAATTTAGAGAGAGGGAGTGTAATTGATCAGAGGGAGAGTAGGTGGATTAATGTTTATAAAGAAGGAATAAGGTATTTTAAAAATACAAACACGTCAAAACCTATCTGCCCAAGGAAACGAGATTGGAGTGTGCAGTGTAGATGGGTTTGGAGGTCACCGGCTCAACCCTTTGACAATGTGAATTAATGGCTGTTGGTAATTCAGCTCCAGACCCTGAATGGGCTGACACTGTGAAGGATGAGAAGAAAGCATGTCCTGCTGGTCATCTTGATTTGGAAAAGCAGCTGAGGCAGATGCTTTTCCATCTTTGCCTTTGTAGAACAATATCATTTGTCAGCTGGGAAGGTCTTCCTGATGCTTCTAAACCATTGACTATACATTTGACAACTAGCCCCTCACAGTGCATGTGTACTCCATATGCTAGATTTGCAAACCTTGGGTCATACCATTTTCTCTTTATAGAATGACCTTCTCTCACATCACTGAGTGCCCAGGCATTCCAGCCACATGTGTTTCTGCATTTTATGGGCTCATATCTCATAGTACTTCTCATATTTGACTTTTTATTAAAGCTTTGTTCTTTTTTTCTGTCGCTCCTTTTAGTTGAGCTTCGTATAGGAAGGGCTGGCATTTTTATTCATCTTTGTAATTCGACTCAGAGTTAATAAATGTTTCTGTGTCAGACAACAAAATGTGCAATGAAAATAAGAGTGAGCTGTTAAAATTCATTTTTCCACTAATCCAGCAAATTTTGAATTTATTTTAGTCATAGTACCAGGTTTATTAACAATTAGCAATGATATTACCTTGGAAAATGTTGAAAACCAATGCAATTTATCTTGCAATGTATAGCTACCTAGCAGAAAATCAAAATCCCTGTCGGCAAACTGTGGCTCGCAAACCACATGTGGCTCTTTGGCCCCTTAAATGTGGCTTTTTCACAAAATAGCACGTGCGGGCGCACATACAATGTGATTGAAACTTTGTGGCCCTTGCACAGAAGTCGGTTTTTGGCTCTCAAAAGAAATTGCAGTTGTACTGTTAATATTTGGCTGTGTTGACTAATGAGTTTGCTGTCCACTGTTCTATGTTATAATATTGTTACTGCAATGCTTTTAAAGTCCTGTAACAGAAGGTAGCAGACATTCCTACAGGTGCCTATTGTCTGCTGAATGTAAATTTGCTATGGAAACTCATGTCCTTGGACTGAATTTTGTGGTGCCTAAAAACTGTGTCACAACTGGAAAACTGTATTAACTCTTAGTGATTTATTCATTCTCTTTGCCTCTAAAGCTGAATCTGTCTTCATCTATGTATCATCTATCTATCTATCTATAAGATTTCCAATTCCTAGAACAAAGAGTAAGATGGTAACCTGGGGGAAACTGGGTAAGGAGTATGCAGAACTCCTCTTAGGTCATGAAGTCAGAAGACTTACTCTTGATAATGGCATATTAAAAACATATATATGGGCTTTCCTTTTTCCTTATCTTTTTTTAAGCAACATTTTAATGTTTGTTAGAACTGTAGTGCTAAAAAGTATATTTTAAACACTAATTATAATATTCTATTTGATGATGTCCACAGATATATTCTAATGATTATGTATATCTTCTGATAACAGAAAAGTGCCCCATAATGGGTCAGAAGGAACCTCAGGTATAACTATTTTTGAAAAGCAAAATAGGTTTTTTTTTGTTGTTGACTGAATAATGACTAGTTATTCATTATTGACTCTGAAAAGTGTCAGAGATGGAATCTTTCTTGCTATCAATACAATGTTACATGTCTAAATATGTAATTTTGTTATTCACCTTGAAACAGAGATAGATATACCTGTGAATTACCTATCATAGATATATTTAACAGTGCAACTTGCAATTATTTTATAAAAATACCTGGAACTATAATTCACATATGAAGATGGATTGAGTATATCAATATACTGAATTTAGCATGTGGAAGAAATTCCTGTTTTGTAATGCAGTTTCCTAAATGGTCTTCTGTGTATCTGGAAAACAGTTTAAAAACAGATATAATATAGCATTTCAACTATAAAATGGATATGTACCAATTTACAGTTTTCTTTTTTTTTAGAATATTTAAACTCAATTATTTTGGGGGACTAAGTGGATTGCTGAAGTCAATAGTATCCAAAATTCTAAGTTTACATCTTTCTTAAATTGCCATTTATCATATGCATTGTATTTCAAGTAATATACCATCATGTGATTTATAGACTAATTGTAAATTTCAATTGTATAATTACTAGAATTTAACCTCTCCAAATTGAAGTAATTCAGCCTAATTATCCTAGCTACGTAAATGCATGCTATTCAGCAAGAAAACACTTAAAACAAGAATGTTAATACAACATCAACTACAGAATAAACAAACTTTTAAAGAAGGAAAAAAAATCCAGGACTAATTATTTCTCCAACAATAAATCATAAATGCATATCATTTAGAAGTCTTTTTCCTGTCCACTCAGACTTTGATGTGGCTAGAATTGTTTCAGTATGTGTTTTGAATTTCTTTCTACACTGATAGGTATTCCCCTATATTTATTTCTTCACTCAAAAAGATGTAAAATCTCTCATTCATTTATTAAACATTTATCCTCATCCTGTCATAAATGGGCAATGCAGAGGTGTCAGCGGTCAATCTGAGTAAGTCCCTGTTCTAAGTCTACTTTAAGGTACTTAAATAACACAAATTCAAGGGAAAAAAGATAGCATTTTTAAAAGTTAATAAAATCATGCATTTGCCTCTTAAATCCATGGTGCTTAAATTTAAACCCAACTCCTAACCATAGTCTACAGAAACCTACCTGACCTGCTTCTTGTCTCTTCCTGGATTATTTCCCTGCTCTCCAGGTCTACTGTGCAGCAAGCATAAGAGGAATATTTTTTTAAAATTATCTTTATTGTTGAAAGTATTACAGATGTCTCCCTTTTTTCCCCCATTGACCTCCTCCACCCTGCTCTGCCCACCCCCAGGCCTTCACTGAACTATTGTCTATGTCCATGGGTTATGCATATATGCATATAACCTCCTCACCCCCTTCTTCCCCCACCCCCATCTTTCCTCTGAGATTAGTCAGTCTGTTCCATGCTTCTATGTCTTTGGATCTATTTTGTTCTCAGTTTATTTTGTTCATGAGATTCCACATATGACTGAGACCATGTGATACTTTTCTTTTTCTATCTTCTCCTTCTCAGCCCTACATAAGTCAAAGGTTCTAAGTAGTGGTTTCTTCATATTCCTTTTGTGTATGTATTAGAAACTATATCAAAACCAATAGAAGGGGAAAATTAGAGAATTCTTAACCAAGGACTTCTTAGCAAAGAAATCAGAGTCATGATCAGCAATCTTGCCACAATCGAAGTATAAACACTCCAAATCCCTGTAACCAGTTTATGTTATCCTGAAATCTTATACATTGGTGTTTTTTTCCTGATTAGTGTATGCAATAAGTACTTGATACAAAAATACAATTGTCTCTGTCATCTATTCACCTGAACTCAATATGGAAGCTATCATAAAACATTTCTCTCTTGCTCCCCTAGAATTACTGACAGTGCCTGCTGGATGTGGTCACATGTGAGGTGGAGACACTGAGAAGACTTGCCTTTTCAGGACTGGTACCCAATAAAACCTTTACATTCGGACCCTCTCCCTCATGTCCCTTTAACTATTTTTATGACTCTATTATTAAATTTGTTCAAGGATGTTTGCATGGCACTGGGGATATGTAATGGAGAAGACAGACATAGTTCCTTCCATCAAGCTTAGTGTCTGGCAGGGGAAAGAAACCTAGTCACAAAAACCTTACGAAGACTTGCATACTAATTGTCAGGATAAGCTCACTCCCGAAAATTGCAAAGCAGCCAACCATAGGATGACCTGAACGATTCCGGCAGGTCAGAGGATTGCTGCTTTGTCTCACCAACTCAGTTGAATGGTTTAGTATTTACTCTCATGCACACATCTCTTCCCTTCCAGGTTCCATCACAATGAAGATGAGCAGAATTCCAGTTCTAAGCAGCACAGGTCCCAACATGCTTTGCAGTTCGCCTAGTTCACAGCAGCCTCATCTTCAGTAATAGAGGTTTTACTAAATATATTTATTAGCATATTTCAAGCTACTTTTACCTTATCAGAACTCTGCTTTGCTGAAATATGGAGCAATATTGTATTATTGATTGGGTACCTACTGACAGTAGCAATATGCACACATTCATTATTCTCATACCACTATAGCTTTAATAGCTTGAAAGTAATATTGAAAGTAATTTACTGTCATCTATATATGGCAGTTCGAATGCTGTGATAGTTAGAACTGCCAATTTGGAAATTCTGGTCTGCATACAAATGAGTTTTCTAAAGTCTTTTCAGCACTAACTTGATGAACCAGATAGCAAGAAAGACCAAGCCTCTGAAAAGCATCACTGATCTGATGGCCATAAGCAAATGGAGTAAATGAGAACAACTTCTTAAGAATGAAAGATGTATCTTTCTTTATCTTGAGTTTTTTAATCAAGTCAATGACAAGGACTGAATGAGAGTTTGGTAACACGTTGATTTAACTTAGTGTCAAAATTCTGCATCTTCCTGTAATTTGCATTGCAGGAATCAACACTGAGCTGATGATAGAGCAGAAGTTTAGATAAAGAAAATACTGAAACACTGTTTTGCTTTTTCTGCCAGTGATAACACTAAGAATTTTCATGTACTAAATCATTCAATATTTTTATTATCAGGGGCTCAATCTTGAAAAGAAGCAAACAGAAACCTGCTATTGTAAAAACTTACTCTACATTCATTGCTTTCCTTGGCCTAAATGCATTTTTTTAAAAAGAAACCTAGTTCTGTAAGTATGGGTAGAGATTGGTGATCCGTTTGAAACTGCTGGATGGCTTCCATAGCATTCCGTCACATAAATCACGTTTATGTAAACATTGCACAGCAGAGGAACAATTAGGTGGTTTTCATTTTTTGTTTTACTAGAATACAGTGATTCAATGAAAATCCTTGGACATATTTCCTTGAGCTCATCTCATTTCTCTAGGATAGACACTCATAAAAAGTGAAAGAAAAGCAAGTTATAAAAAGATATGTGTAGTAGGATTCCAATTATATAAATCTTTAAAACTTGCAACCATATTGTTTATGGATGAATTCATTCATATTCCAGAAGTTCAAAAACATGCATGGAAATGATCTGTACCAACTGTAAAAGAATGAATACTTCTAGAAAGGAAGGGGTAAGAGATGGAAGTAGCATTTTAGCAATATCTTCAACATTATATTTCTTTAAAAAAATTATCTGGAGCAAATTGCAATATGTTAACATCTGTTCGATCTTGCTTATAATTATACTAGAGGCCTGGTGCACAACGTTCGTGGACTGTGAAGGAGGTGGGGGAGTGTCCCTCAGCCCAGCTTATACCCTTTTTGCAGTCTGGGACTGCTTGGGGGATGACTGTCTGCCAGCTAAGGACCAAGCTGGCAGGTGGACATCCTTCAGGGGTCCTTAGTGCTGCCCTGGGGGTGAAGAAGCTCCCACTACCAACACTATGCTTGCCAAATTGTGGCTGAGCGGCACCCCCACTGTGAGAATGCACTGACCACCAGGTGGCAGGTCCTATATTGAGCATCTTCCCCCCGGGGGTCAGTGTGTGTCATAGCAACCAGACATTCCACAGTTTGGTCAACTTGCATATTAGCCTTTTATTATATAGGATAGATGTATTTTTCTTATACTTTTATTTTTGTTTTTGTAAATTTTATTATTTTTTTCTTTATTGATTAAGGTATTACATATGTGTCCTTATCCCCCATTGCTCACACTACATCCCCCCACACACACTTATTCCCTCACACCCGTGGTGTCTGTGTTCATTGGTTAGGCTTATATACATGCATACAAATCTTTTGGTTGAACTTTCCCCTTTACCTCCACCCTCCCCTACCTTCCCTCTGAGGTTTGATGGTCTGATTGATGCTTCTCTGTCTCTGGATCTGTTTTTGTTCATCATTTATGTTGTTCATTATATTCCACAAATGAGTGAGATCATGAGATATTTATCTTTCTCTGACTGGCTTATTTCACTTAGCATAATGCTCTCCAGATTCATCCATGCTGTTACAAATGGTAAGAATTCCTCCTTTTTTACAGCAGTGTAGTATTCCATTGTGTAGATGTACCATAGTTTTTTAATCCACTCATCTGCTGATGGGCACTTACGCTGTTTCCAAATCTTAGCTATTATAATTGTGCTGCTTGAACATAGGGGTGCATATATCCTTTCTGATTGATGTTTCCAGTTTCTTGGAATATATTCCTAGAAGTGGGATCACTGGGTCAAATGGGAATTCCATTTTTAGTTTTTTGAGGAAACTCCATACTGTTCTCCACAGTGGCTGCAACAGTCTGCATTTCCACCAGCAGTGCACAGGGTTCCTTTTTCTCCACATCCTCACCAGCATTTGTCATTTGTTGATTTGTTGATGATAGTCATTTTGACAGGTGTGAAATGGTATCGCATTGTTGTTTTAATTTGCATCTCTCAGATGATTAGTGAGAATACAGCTTGATATCTGGTATTGAGATCCCTCCTACTTTGTTCTTCTTTCTCAAGATTCCTGAAGCTATTCAGAGTCTTTTTTTATTTCAGATGAATTTTTGGAGAGTTTGTTCTAGGTCTGTGAAATATGCCATTGCTATTTTAATGGGGAGCACATTGAATCTATAAATTGCTTGGATAGTATGGACATTTTAATGATGTTGATTTTACCAAACCATGAACACAGTATGTTCTTCCATCTATTTATGTCTTCTGATCTCTCTTTTTTCAGTGCCCTTTAGTTTTCTAAGTAAAGGTTTAAGCAACACTTCCAAGCTCATTCTATGAAGCCAGCATTACTCTAATACCAAAAGCAGATAAAGACAACACAATGAAAGAAATTACAGGCCGATATTCCTCATTAACATAGATGCCAAAATCCTCAACAAAATTCTAGCAAATCAGATCCAGCAGTATATCAGAAAGATCATACACCATGACCAAGTATCATTTATCCTGGGGATGCAAGGATGGTACAATATCTGCAAATCAATAGATGTGATACATTACATAAAAAATTAGAAGATAAAAATCACAATCATATCAATTGATGCAGAAAAAACATTTGATAAAATCCACCACCCTTTCTTGATAAAAACCCTCAGCAAAATGGGAATAGAGGGATTATACCTCAACATAATAAAAACCTTATATAAACACCTATAGCCAACATCACACTCAATGGGCAAAAACTAAAACCATTTCACCTAAGAACAGGAATGAGACAGGGATGCCCACTTTCACCGCTACTGTTTGACATAGTACTGGATGTGCTAGCCATAGCAATTAGACAAGAAGAAGAAATAAAAGGTATCCAAATTGAAAAAGATTATGTAAAACTGTCATTATTTGCAGATGACATGATATTGTACGTAGGAGTAAAGACTCCATAAAAAATTATTAGACTTAATAAATGAATTCAGCAATGTAGCAGGATACAGAATTAATGCCAAGAAATCGGTGGCATTTTTATACACCAATAGTGAATTTACAGAAAGAGACATTAGAAAAACAATCCCATTTAAACATCGCACCAAAAAATTAAGACACCTAGGAATAAACTTAACTAAGGAGGTTTTACTTATACTTTTACTAGTAAAAACACATAGAATGCTTTATGAGTTCTGTTAAACTTAAGTTCTATGAAAAGTTGCAGAATATTGTTTAGAAGAAAAACTTTGAGTGTACTATGAAAACATTAGAGTTACTGGTAAAACAAATTTCATATGCATGCATTCAGCTGCTTTCGGTGGGAAGGGGTACATATGAGTTGTAAAACTAGCTCTGAAAATTTGTCACACTCCCATGTAGCAGAGGGATTCACATGACTGTGAACCTAAATGGCACTTCCCACTTTAACTCACTGCAGGTGAGGGCTGATGTGAGGGGAAGCTCCTAGAAATGTTGGCCAGTTAGGAAGCTGACCCATATGACTTGATAAGGACAACTCAACCTCATTCCTGGCATGAGCTTGGGCTCAGTTACAGAAAGGGCTCCACCTACTTTCCCATGACTATTTTGTAACTACCAATTTGTGCTTCTTAGTCCCTTCACTTCTCTCACACAAACAATAGGAAATACAGTCAATAATATGTATAGTACCATTTGGGGTACTGTAAATATCGAGGGAAATACTATGTAAAGTTATGATTTTTCTAACTATTAAACTGTAAGTCAAAACCAATACAAAGTAAAATAGGGGAAAAGAGACCCAAAGAAACAATTTAAAAAAAAAGTTTTGCAGGAGGTTCAGAAATGTTCTCCATCAGATTGTTTCTTGTTCTTTGGTAGCCATCTTAATAAATTAGGTAATAACCAAGGGATGAGGTTTTTTTCATTTAAAAAGAAAAAGAAAAAAGCGAAGGACTCAGCCTTTGGGTGGGAAAGAAGTTACAAGGACCTTTAATTTCATGTGAAATGAGAATTGAATTAGGAATAATCATTTCCTACAAAGAAAATCAGTGCTGAGGAATCTATAAGAAAGCAAGGCTGTGTGTAATGCCATGTGGTAGGGTGGGAGAATGCATATGGGGTTGGGGTCAGCTCACCTGAGTTTGAATGATGGGAAAGATATTAAAGCTTTCCAGTATGGGAAAGATACTAAAGCTTTGGCCTTCTTATTTTCTTCATCTTGAAAATGGGACTAACACTACTGTGGTGATATTCTTTTAAGAATTAATGAAATAACACAGGAAAGTTCCTGGCACATCAAGGAATGTTATTTTCCTCCCCACTCTTTAATAAAGTGTAATCTGGGTTGAATAAGAAGAAATAGAAGCAGCCAAGAGACCTCAGGTGAAGTTATATGAAGTGCTCTCTTGGGAAGGATTTAGGGGGAAAAATCTAAATTTTTTTTCTCTGCTGCCACTTCTCAGACCTGGGAGTGGGACTGGGAGGAAGGCTTAGACTGCAGTGAAAACAGTTGCAAATAAATGATGAGGGTACTTGTACTTATTAGATTATGCAGGTATATTCCTCAAAATAGTCAGGAGGAAGCAGTCACATGATTCCATTACACATGTTTCGGGAAGCTTAGTTGTTCTGCCTGTGATGCTAAGCACGGATCATCCTTGTTCATGTTCATGATCAGAAGGGCAGGAAAGGTGCTCAAGGAGGAAAGGTCAGTCTCTGCAGGGAAAGCTGCACCAACACAAATTCACATTCGCCACCCCATCCCTGCTCCCTGCTATGGAAGGCTGTGTTAGCACTTTAAAACATTCATCCCAATGATAAATTTCCAGTGCATGATTTTGAAATCAAATGGGAATCTTTAGTATAGGGATTCTCTGTCTGCTAACATCCTTGCTCACTGCTGCTTTTTAATTCTCCTTTTATTCAAATAAAATACCTTCCAATCATTCAGAAACTCTGCCTTACACTGCCACATCTTTCCACCATCAGAGCAGTTAATTAGTGCTTGGCAGGTCTGAGATTCTAAGGAGCTTGAAAGGAGGATTTGTAATTGTGCACTGGAGTACAGCAAGTTGCTTCAAACAAACATGGTTAAAAAGTCTGTTTGGCATTTGTCAATTTCTACATGATCTAGATTTTCATTTATTTGGCGGAAATAGAAAACCTTATTTGTTTCACATTCCTGAAAGTAGAGCCATCATCATTTCTTACACCTGAACAAAGGAAGACTGTAAAAGCGTATGGAAGGGCATAAAAAAGGAAAATGGAATCTTATTGAAGCAAAAAGCCCTTTAAAATCTGAAAAGGACTTTGCTGTGGAAGATCTATACCATAAAATTGATTCTTATTGCCACTGTTACCTTTAAAGGGGTCAAAAATGAGAGACGATGAATCTTTCTCATTCATCTTTGCCAGCAAAATAGAGTCCATTCTTCTTAAATTGGCATTCAGAATCCTCAGGGGTTTTCAACTTGACACATTTCTCTGATCCTTTCTCCCGCTACTTATTTGCATATACATTATGTAGTAATTTTTGAATATCTCAGTCCTTCTGTAACAGCCTGACTCGTTTCTTTTACTGATCCAGAGCCTTTTCCCCACCAGAGCTCTCTCCCTTCTAGGGACACATTTATGAAAAATACAGGATTTCCAGTTAAATTTGAATATCACATCAATATGGGATATTTTGAAATATAGTTCTATCCACTGCAACATTGGGAATATATTTTTACTAAAAATGTATTCCTTGTATATCTGAAATTCAAGTTCAGTTGGATGACCTGGATTGTATCTGGCAACCTTACTTCCTCCTCTGAACTCTTGGGAGATTGACTGTCCTTATCATTACTTATCAGCTGCCATTTCCAATCCAGTTCTGTGTATGTGTTCAGTAGGATTTTAAGGTCCCTTGAAACAGAAGTTTCATTTCCGATCTGGATGCAGAAGAATATGCAAGGCCTTCATTCATGTGATAAAAACCAGAAATCTTTAGGCAAACATAAAAAGAAATACTCATGATTTTTCTTAAAGACACTGAAGAATTGTGGGCACAAAGAAATTCTTTTAAATGCTTACCTGAGGACATGCTCATTGATTTTTAAAGAGAAGGGAAGGGAGAGAGAGAGAAAAACATCAATGTGAGAGAGAAATATCAATTGGTTGCCTGCCACATGCACCCTGACAGGGGTCAGGGATTGAACCTGCAACCCAGGTATGCACCCTGACTGGGAATTGAACCTGAGACCATTCAGGGTATGGGACTATGCTCCAACAAACTGAGCCACACTGCCCAGGGCAGGCACAAAGAAATGTTAAAGAAATAATGCCAGAGAAGAAGCTGATGGAGGTGAGACCCGTTCTGAGGCTCTGGTTAGAGAGCATGGAGGAAGCCACCAGCCAGAGGAGTATCTTTGCTCTGACCAGCAGAAACCAGCAAATACTGAGCAGCCTGTGGGCTGGCATGTTTTATTTGAATCTGATGGAGGCCCAAAACAAAGATAATCCTCTCTGTCTAATAATTTCCTCTCCTGGAAATTTTTCTGAGGAAGCAGAGGCTGGGAGCTAGGTGGAAGGTGGAAAAAGAACCCAGGATCTTACAGCCACAGGAGAGTAATAGTAAATATGACATTATAAGGAACAATGGAAAGAAAGGGGAAACTTAGCTAGAGAGTATAAGGAGAGTACTCAAATCTCCAAGTGTCTTTGTTATATAAACATGTCACAGTGCGCCCATAGTTGATGTTTATCACAACTTTTTAATAATTAAAAATATTTCTTTTTTTAATTTTAAAGAATGTGAGCTCAATATTTTCCAGTGATAAATTCTTTAGAGACAGATGGCTCGACTGGCCTATTGAATTCCTAGGTTAAATCTGCTGTTATGAATACATTTCTCCAAGCCTTTATTTTCTCTAAGTGAAAAGACAAAGTGATGCCTAGTGTGAATAATCGACAGGAGGGAATGCTTTTCTTTGTTTCAATATAGCCTCTCGCTATAGTACGATTGTGCAAAGAGGCATACCAGGAAAGAATTGTTTTTAAAATCGCAGTGTAGCTGTTCATTTCAGAAGGGAAACTAAGGTACTGTAGGTCATTGATTATATTAAAAAAAAGGAAGTTATGAAAAAGTAAATGGAAATATGTTATTCGTATTTATTTTGAAGACACTTTGGGCATTGTTAACTATAAAGAGATACTTAACATTTTTCCTTAGATAAATTCATTTTAGCAGGCTTTGTTTGGCTTTTATTTATTTTGCTTTAAACGTATCGTTTAAATAAATTTATTCTGGTCTGTAATTTAGTTGTAACCATATTAATGGACTATGTAATTGTAGTAATTGTAGCAAAAGTAGCAAAATTAGAAAACATTTTGCACTATCTGAAATTAAATACAAATAGGTTTCAGCAATCAGAATGCTGAAATATTAAACTTTATTGTGTTTACCTAAAGATTGGGCTGATTTTTCGTGAAGACCAAGTTCAATCTTTATCATTAAAGATAAAGATGATCTTAACCACATTCAAATGGTCTTAACCACACTTTCCAAGATGAAAAAGTTATAGAGTTTGAAATGATCATAGATGTATTTTATATCTTTTCCTTGGATATAAATGCCCCCAAAAATCATCTCACAAAAATTTTTAATCTATTTTTTATATTTTAGTTTCCTAGAAATACATAAAATTGACAATAAACTATATTTTATATTCCATTAAAATTAAAATAAATGAAAAAGAAGCAATGGGGGCAAAAAGATAATAGAACAAATATTTGAAGTGCTAAAACAAAAACAACAATACTGTCAACTGTAGAATTCTTTATATGGTAAAAAAAAAAAACTGTAGTTAAAAATGTTGGTTAAATAAAAATATTTCAGTCACACAAAAGATGAGAAAAGTGGTTGCCCACAGACTCACACTAAAAATACAAAAGACTTTTAGGCAAAAGGGAGAATAGTAGATGGAAGTTCAGATCTACGATCTATATATATATATATATATATATAATAGAGAAACATGCTAATTTACAGGGATGCTGTAATGGGTCAACAGACGGGGGGAGGTTGCACGTGTAATATCAGAAATGGGGCGGCAGGGGCCTCTGCATGCCTGTGCTGGGGGAGGGCCTGATCAGCAGTGTCTGTGGCTGCTTCAAGGGCTGGAGAGGGAGGCAGGGCCAGAACGGCAGTGGCCGTGGCTGCTGTTGGGGCCCAGGGAGTGAGGCAGGGCCGGACGGATGACTTGAGGGTAGACCGCACCACACAGTTTCAAATCGCATGCTGGGCTCCTAGTAAAGAACAAAGGTCTTTGATAAGGCTAAATAAAAGTTTACATGTCAAATATTACTCTCTTAAATTTTTAAGAAATCAACTAAAATGCTTTTCATTACATATGAAAACAATATTAATTTGGTGTTGATCATAGTATATTTAGAATGCTCACTATAATCCTAGAGTAAATGTATTAAATTTATAACATTTATTATAAAAATGAAAAGAGACATAAGTAAAAAGCCAATAGAGGAAACAGATATTAAAACATTCTCATTTATACTGATGCCTCCTCCAGAAAAAAATGTACAACATGGAAAGAAGGATTATTGAGTAGAAAGGACCAAAAAGAGAACAGGGGCATGCAGTCCCTCTGTAGATCTCTCTGTCATAGCTGGAGGAACGTCCCTTCAGGCCTGTTCTTTGTGAGGCCCTCTGTGAGTCTGTGGTCAGAGGGACTTGTCTGAAAAGCCTGTATGTTTATTTTTGCTCATAACTTTTTTTCAACAGCTTTATCCTATATAATAAAGAGGTAATATGCAAATTAACCCTCATGCCCTCACAAGATGGCTGTCCATGACCAGGCTGGCAGGGGGGTTAGTGAGGGACAACCAAAAGACTGAACAAGCAGGCTGTGTGGGGCGATGAGGACAGCAAAGGGGTGGCAGTTAGAGATGATCAGGCCAGCATGCAGAGGCAGTGGAGGGCAGTTAGGGACAACCAGGCAGGCAGGTGAGCAATTAGGAGCCAGTAGTACAGGATTGTGAGAGGGATGTCTGACTGCCGATCCTTGGGATTGAGCCTAAACTGGCAGTCAGACATTCCCAGAGGGGTCCCAGATTGGAGAGGATGCAGGCTGGGCTGAGAGGACCCCCCCACATGCATGAATTTTGTGCACTGGGCCTCTAGTTTGAGATACAATTTATATGCCATATAGCTTACCCATTTAATGCTTTTTAATATATTTACAGAATTTTACAACCATCACAATAACCTAATTTAAAAATATTTCATCACTGCCCTTCCTCCTTCCACCCGCCCAAGAATCATGTACCTGTCAGTCCTCTTCTTTTATCCACTCCATTACATTTGGAGTCCTGGGATCCATCCTAAGTTCCCTGAAACCAGCACCTGCTGGTAGACTCGGAAACCTGCATGTGTAACAAGCTCTGCAGGTGACCTTAGAGAGCACTAAAGTTTGTCAGCCACATCAGTAACCCTGTTGTCTTCTCGCCAAATCCATTTTATTTTGCCTCTTTATTAAATCTTGGAAAATCACAAAGGTCTCATTATTGGATGGTGAGAATAATCTCATTGAAATAAATAGTTTGCCCAAGATTCTAGCATTGCCTAACTTGAAAGACCCACCTTATATTGCATTGTCTGTGATGGGCTAAAGAACACGAACAGACATTTTAAAGAATTAATACAAAGCATCATAGAGAGTAGTGGTTAAGAACAAGAGCACTAAAGCATGATGAGGTCAAGTCATTGTTTCTGTCTTTGTGAACTTGAGCAAGTTACTCCAACTCTCAAAACCTCAAGGCCCCTCTGTAATAAACATTCTTCATGAGGTTGTGATGAGAATACAATGAAACAAAAGAAGTCAACTTGCCTGAGAGGGGGAGGAATACTTGGAACATGGTAAGTAGATATTAATTATTATAATCATTAGAGTTTATGGCTAAGAATCCAGGTTAGGTTTGCACTAGGACATTGGAAGCACTTGCTGCTCTGTTTCACGATGGAGTCAGAGGCTTAGAATGTTATATCCATGGCACTGATTTCCTAGGGGCAGTTATCTCTGAGAGTCAGAGATATACAAACACAGAGGAAAATGACAAGGTAGTAAATTGTTCATCTTATTCAGATGGAATTTAGGAAAGTAAGTTTTTTAAGGATCCTTTCTTCTTTATTATAGATCTGAATTTCTATCTGATATCGTCTCCCTTCAGCCTAAAAACTCTCTTTTGCATTTTTTAGGGTGAATCTGCTGGCAAACATTTCTCTCATCTTTTTTGTATCTGAAAATATTTGTAGCCATAATTTTTAAAATACATTTTGAAGCTGTTATTGTGAAATTATAGGCTACAGTCAGGTATTGTTTGTTGTTAAAGAATTGTTAGAACCACACACATGTGTACAGTTAGTATCTCTGTGTTTCTTTAATAATTGGAAAGCCATTTACCCTCTCCCACATACACAGTTTTTCAATATTTTTTAAATGTTCTGTTTGTCCCTGTCTCCTGTTTCATACATAATATACAGCTTTTCTCTGACACTCTAAAGCACTCCCAGGAATTTTAAAATAGATTGCTACATCAAGACAAAGGGAAACGAGATTGGGGAGCCTGGTGACTTGAGGATGGAAAGATATGTGGTTTGACTGCAAATACAGAGGCAGCTTTGATTGGGGAAAACATAGGTAAGGTAGAAGAGCAATCAGAGAAAACTATTACAGTTCTCCTGGGCAGAGAAAAAGTCGGTGCAGGAAATGTTCACATGGGGAGGAAACATCTGGTTAAAAGTGTTGAGTATCAATCATGTGGGGACATACCCACAGAACTGAGCAGCATGGGAGTACAGGCTCCTTCAGAACTGGAATGAGGGCAGGGAAGGACTTTTACACACAAACACGGCAGCATCTTTTGGAGTTCGAGGCCAAGGATGGTGACAATCACACATCCTTTTCCAGTGTCAGTGAGAAATGTGCATGCAGTGATGGGATGAATGGGGAGCCATGGGCTAGCTCAGAGCAGCACAGGCTGTTTCTATTGATGGCATGGCTCTCAAAGGGCACTGCTGCTCTTTGGTCCTGGCCACAGTGCCCAGGAAACACGTCCCCTCAGGATGGTTTCTTATGGCCATCCCTTTCATACTTAGCTAGATGGAACTTCCATGGGTGAGAGAAATAGCATTTCTAGGAGATAAAGGTGCTTGCTTCTTGTATGAATGGGGCTCCTGGGAGGTATATATTTTAGGACCTAGAAAGTCTTAGAGAGGAAAAATATGGAAAAGAGGGAGTCAGCAGTAAAACAGAAACAATATTGTGATTCCTCTTGAAATATTATCAACAAGGCAAGACCTCATGTGGATGCCGGCCAAAAGTTGAAAAAAAAGAGGCATGACATTGTGAGAACTAGGGCAGAGGAAGGGTCCACGGATAAAACACAGCAGACTAAGGAAATGCTAGAAAAAATATATTTTAAGAGTTTTCAGAGCCTACTTCATACATAGGAAACTAACTTCTATGTGCTAAAATTAATAACATAAATAACAGATAGTTGTTATAACAGAAACATCTAAAATGGAAAACTCTAAGAAATGGTCAGCAGCATACTTTTTATTGCACTAACAAAATCCAAAAATTGATAAGCACCTAAGGTAAATGGACAAATGTTATATGTTTTATTGTACTTCGTGGGTAATATAATAAAAAAAAGGATGGTAAGTAACCAGGATTTGTGATCATGCTGGCTTGAATCTAAGATGAGTCTGAGACCTGAAACAAAATTTATGCCCTAAAAAAAAGATTGGCAAAAAAAAAAAGCTCATAAAATGAATCCATATACTATGTGCTTTGGGGAAATAATTTTAAAAAAGCTTATATAAAAAGTGAAGTACGACAGGGACAGTGAGTGAAAGTGTAGCAAATAGCAGAATAAGTTACCACAAGGGGAAGGAAATGCCATATCAAATAAGATACAGAAAAATACTTAGATTTTTGAAAAGAGAATCCCAGATTCATTCCCATAAGTAATCCAATTAAAGGTACAAACACATCAAAGCTAGAAATTTAAAGTTTTTGAGTACCAAATACAGGAAAATATAAGCACTGAAAAAAAAATCAAATCTGAGACATCAAGATTATAGAAATGTTGAGATTTAGGATAAAATCTGTTCAGTGTTTGACAGTGGCACGGGAGCGAGTGATTTTTTTTTCCTCATGATAAGCAGCCAGTTTAATGGCCTATGCATAATAATTCAGAAATGAAAACAGGATATAACTAGAAAAATGGTTGAATGGTCCAAGATTCCCAGTCAGGACAGACCTTATCTTAATGAAAGCTTATCTTCACTAAAGAAAAATTGAATTTAAGAAGGAAAGCAGCCACAGGTGTACCCACTATCACTAAATTATGTGTCATTCCTATGAAAATTGTCCAGTCAAGGCAGAAGGGTGACCCAATTCTCTGGAGAATGGTGAATTCTGAAATTTCTAAGTATAAAAAAGTAAATGAAAAGCACATTAGATTAATTGGACAAGTAAAAAATATAATGTTAGTGTGCAACTAAAACTTCCCAAACCAGGTTGTTGTTTTTCAAAATAAAGGAGCCAAGGCCATATTTTTCTTGTATGTTACCTTCCATTCTAGAGTTGCTCTCCAGGCAGAGGTATTTATTTTTAATACTAGCTTCAATCTCACTGTGATTAAGGAGTCATATGCTTGTCAGTTTTTAGTGTATGGGTATTTCACAATGGTTTTACTCTTAAAAGAAAGAAAAAATCATACCTAGTCCTGTTTCCCTAGCCTTTTGTTTTACTGTTTTACTTTTACTCTTTGTCCATAAGCTTATATATTATTGACACAATAATAATTATAGCATAGCTTTTTTTAAAAAAATATATATATCTTACCTACAGCCTGGGGCCCCGAATTTCTGGACTTACTGCTGTGTGCGAGTCTTCATACTTGATCCTGTCTAGCAAAATTGGATTTCCATTGGCTGCTTCTTTCACTCTCCAAATATTCTCGATAGCATTTCCTTTTCACATTTTAGAGAAACTTTACAGTATCTCCTTTCCCCTCTTATTTTATGATGAAAATATTTTGTATAACATAATTCTAGATTATATCCCACCTCCTAAATTTTCCTCAAGTGGGTGTTCGTGCCACTTTGGAAAGGAGAATTTTTTCTTGAGTGGAATATGAATTCTCTTTAGAAAGTGTTACCACCCCCACTATGAGTAATTAATACATGTAATTCATTCTCTGTGATAAAGATCAGAATTGAATGCCACCAACATAGCAGGATCCAAGAAACATAACAAAGAGCTGACCATCCAAAGGTATCTCCCTGTCCAGCCAGAGTGGCTCAGTGATTAAGTGTCAATCTATGAACCAGGAGGTCACCATTCGATTCCTAGTTAGGACACATGCATGACTTATGGGCTCATTCCCCAGTTTGGGGTGTGTAGGAGGCAACCAATCAATGATTCTCTTTCCTCATTGATGTTTTTTTCTCTCTTTCTCTCTCCCTCCCCCTTCTTCTCTAAAATCAATAGTTAAAAAAAGAATAGGCTTGGCCATCTAACACTTTCTCAAGGCAGTGCCCTGGATGTTTTGGTATAATGGACAGCGAGGAGGTTCCCATAGACCTGAAATTTACTGCATGGACCCCAGGATCAGGCAGGTCTAACCTTCTGTTTCTGATTTCTCTCTGAGTATCTTCTGTAGTCTGCAGAGCCTGTTCTCTGGGTCATAATAGACCAAAAGATGTAGTGTTAGTCTTGGTGTGTTACTTAGGCTGATTACTCACTGAACCTGAACAGTCCCATTACTCACTACATGTGAGAGTTTCAGCAGGAAATTGCTTAAGTCTTTTAGGATTGGTTTTATTATTATACCACTATTATTAGGACTCTGATTTATTAATAATTTATTCCATCCCAGGATATACATATTGTTTTATTTAATTCTCAAAACAACCCTGCAAGGTAGGTTCTAATATCTGAATTCTGCAAGTAAAGAAAGTGATACAGAAAGAAATCAAGTTGCCCAAACTCACACATCTCCTAAGGGGCGAAATCTAAATTTGAACCCAGCTCCAAAGCCCCCATTCCCTGAACTATGTTTGTAATGTCTTAGCCATGACTGCATGAGTCACCTTTAAGATGCTAGCAGTATCCCCAGGTCGGGACTAACTCCAAATTATCCTTAGTCTTGAGAATGATAGATTAATTTGGTTTTTTGACAGCAGGGGAGTGCCAAGTAGAGACAAAAATGGTTCTGGAAACACTAAATGAACTCAACAGGAACCTCATTCAAAGGTGAGGAAGGAAACAAAATGTGTCTCTGTCTCTTTGAGGATTATGACTTTTAGAAGATATAAAATAGTGACAATTCTATTCCTCAGAAACCCAGAGTACACTTTCAGAAAGATATAAACCTTAGAAATCTATTTAACTAGTTTCATTTGGTGCAATGTTGGTCAGCATATGTCCATCCCTCACTCCCCAGAGAATGCTAAATAAGGAAACAATGGAGAAAGATAAAGGAAAAGGAATGAAGAAAGACAATGAGAAAGATCTTGGCATATTCCCAAAATGTTCTAAAATTTAGCTTGATTTTTTTAAATCAAAAATTTTGTGGTTTTTTTTTGTTTGTTTGTGTATTTAAAGCAACACTTAGTTTTTATAAAAACATCTCTGTTCATAGGAATTTAAATGGAAATTTGGTTAGTCAAGATTTGCCATGTTGTAGTGCTTGTTTTCAGGACAAATTTAGGGAAGAAGTAATTAAGTTACTATTCCTGTTTGCATATAGAAATAAGAAGACATGGATTTGGGATTTTCCCAAGATTCTAAAAGAGAGAAAAGGTCAGGGCCAGGCACTTTCAAACAGGCCCTAGGGGAGAGAAGCCTCAGGGCTTGCTGAGAAAAGTCCTGGTTTCTATTTGAAGGACAGCCCTCCACGGTAACCTGAGAATCATTTCTTCTGTAACTTTGGGGCTTTATTTGAAGCTAGACACCAAAGTTATAGACAGATGGAGGCGACTGAATAGTGATGAGCCAATAGACCAGTGGAAGAAGAATTGGGGACTGGGGATGTTTCTTCTCAGGGGTTATAATTTCTTTGCAGAGTTTACAGAGACAAATTGAAAAGTGATTAGAATTATTCCCCCATGGATCTGAAAAGAGGCAGGGAGGGGAACCCAGACAGAGAAATTACTAATCCCAAGAAGATATAAACAGTCCTATCTACCTGGATTCACAGTCATTGTGAGATCTGGATGGCTGGGTATAGTTCTTTAAAAACCCAACATCTCCATGCATTGCATATTTATAATTGTGATGTCATTGTCATTTCATATGAATTTGGTGACATGTAAGGCTACATTCTCCCTTGATTTAGATAATCATTTTCAGTTTTAACTTTTTCTTACCTGAATGATATTAATCATTATTCAAAATATGCCATTTTTCCTCTCATTCAACCTCCATGGTCCAGGAACACCTACCTAATTGCTTGTAATTCCTTGCATATAAATTACCCGCTACTTCTGACTTTCATATTCTCTCTTTTAAAAATGTTTTTATTGATTTCAGAGAGAGTAAGGGAGAGGCAGAGAGAGAAATATTACTGATGAAAGAGAATCATTGATCATTGCCTCCTGCATGCCCCCTACTGGGTTATAGGCCAAAGAGTGTGCCCTCACAAGGAATCAAAGCATGACTTCCTGGTTTATAGGTCAACACTCAACCACTGAACCACCCGGCTGGGTCATGTGATCTCTCTTTCCCTTCTTCATTTGTCTAGTCATACCTTACTCATCCATTAAGACACTTCCTTTTCTTTCTTTATCTTCTGTTTCATCTTCTTAAAATTCTTTCATCTGAATATTTTGTGCTCAAATATTTAATATTTTAGATATTTGGATGATCCCCTCAGGATAGTCTGAAATACTGTTCAAATTAAGTTTAGAAGCAGATTTCATCTCTGGTACAGCTAACCATAAGCTGAGTGGGTGCTGTATTTGACTTTGACATGGTATCATTGACCTAAGGCAGTGTGAAAAAGTAATATACTTTATTACAGTTTCACAAACACTCAGAGAAGAAATATTTGATAAACTCCATGGATTGGAAAAATGTGAAAGACATTATTAATCTTCCCAGAGCAGTTCAGCTGTTCTCATTACTGCTTGTGATCATCTTAAGTCTCAATAAATAGTGGCTGGCAACTTCATTCCCTATCCTTTTTCTAAGGAAAGGCTGTAAAGAGGAAGAATGAAAAGAGTAGGGAGGGAGAACATTTAAAATAGATTAGGTAACAGTTTTGGAAGTTTTCTAACTGCTGTTTAGATACCTGATGGCTCAATGAGAAGAGGCAAGCAGGCTGACAAAATCACTCATCTCCTGCAAACTCAGCCTGAATCTCACCAGCACCATCTTTTTACACCTTTACTATCTCTCTTTCTCAATTGGGCCATTATTAACTAGAACACCTGATGCTCAGATGATGCCAGGTCAGAGAATTCATCATAATTAAGATAAATGACTAACCATGGAAAATATCACGAGACTGGCCTAATTAATTAGCCTCTCTGAGGTTCCCATGCAGTTCAGGCAGCCATTTGGTCATGGCCATTGATGAGCTCAAGAAGGCTGAGTTACTGTTTGTTTGTTTTCACAGGGTTTTTCCTTAATAGGAAGGATACTTAGAAACAAGCAATTTTATTTATTTGTATAAAAATCTATTTAAAAAATCTTAATCTCTTTTGCACATGTTATACTTTGAGAGTCAGATGAAACATCTCAGAACTTAAAATGCATAAAATACATCTGTTGACAAAGAAAACTGATAGAATTGAAATATTTTCAGTTATCAAAATATTTTCAGCCCTAACAGGGTCATTAAGTTGATTGGCTAGTCCTACCATGCCTCGAAAGGTGGGTGGGTTTGGTTCCTAGTCATGGTTTATAAATAGGTTGCGGGATCTCCCTCTTTCTAAAAAAAAATCAATAAAAACATATTCTCAGGTGAGGATTTAAAAAAATAAAATAAATAAGCAATGCTACTCTTTAAAAAAATGTTTCTCAAAAAGTTTGTGATACAGGATATATGTGCTTTAATCCTATATAATAAAACCCTAATATGCAAATTGACTGAATTGGGGAACCACTGGTTGCTATGACACACACTGACCAACAGGGGGCAGACACTCAACACAGGAGCTATCCCCTGGTGGTCAGTGCACTCCCACAGGTGGAGTGCCACTCAACCAGAAGCTGGGCTCATGACTGGTGAGCACAATGGCGGTGGGGGGAACCTCTCCTGCCTCCACTGTAGGTGGGCAGTAAGGAGTGAGTTATCCTGGACTGTGAGAGCCCCTGACTGTGTGAGGGATGTCTGACTGCAGACTTAGGCCCAATCAAGGATCAGGCCTAAGCCAGCAGGTGGACCACCCCCAATGGGTCCTGGGCTGCAAGAGGGCATAGGCTGGGCTGAGGGACCCTCCACCAGTGCACGAATCTCATGCACCAGGCCTCTAGTATTGTATAAAATAAGATTTTGTGACCATTCTACAACTTGGTTAATTTCAAAGACAAGGTAACTATAAACAGTGTCTTGAGATTTCTGTAACAACTGTCATGTCATATGAAAATAACCATGATCTTCATTGCAGACAGTGCCATAGGTGTTACTGTGACTGCATTTACAATGGAAGGAAATGCTAAATTTCAGGTAAAGGCTAATCGAAGTAGAGTTGTAATTTATTTTGTCAGGTCTCAGGTTAAGAACTGAATATAGATTGTGCCTAAGTATTATATTTATGATTAACCCTTTCAGAATTTTTTTTTTTTAATATTGGGTTTGGTTTTCAAAATGGCACAGGTTGTGCTAAGGGAATGAAAGGATCATAATCATTCAAAAGCCCAGAATTATAGGGGTCACTCAGTGGAAAAAGGATAGCAGTTCACTGCTCATGGATGAGAGAGTTAGAAAAAGCCCTGAAGAATTACTACACACAGATAGGCACACAGACAAGGGCCCTGTGGATATGGATATTTTTTAGAGGGAAGTTGGCTGATTTCTAAAATGAAAACTTGCTCTGCTTTTTTTTTAATATATTTTATTGATTTTTTACAGAGAGGAAGGGAGAGAGATAGAAAGTCAGAAACATCGATGAGAGAGAGACATCAATCAGCTACCTCCCCACAGTGGAGATATGCCCGCAAGCAAGGTACATACCCCAACCGGAATCGAACCTGGGACCTTTCAGTCCACAAGCTAACGCTCTATCCACTGAGCCAAACCAGTCTCAGCAAGAACCTTGCTCTGATTTTTTTTATAACAATCTCAAGGAAATGGTATTTTTTAGAGATGAAGACAGCATTTCCTGTTGTAATTCAAATAGTGATGCTGTCATGAAGAGACACAATTGATTTCCATGTTGGCTTAATGGCTATTTTACTGCCTTAATGTTTTAGTGATACTCTCATTTGAAATTGTATTTTTTTCAAGAGTTTTGAATATCTGCATTATCAAATATGATCACAAAACACATGTGACAATTCAACCAATTATGACTAGAAGGGGATTGTTCTGAAGCTATTAATAGTAGTGTCATGCAATCCCATTATCACCACAAATCTTGTAAACCTGTCACCTTCTCTTGAAATATGCCCTTTGTCATGTCTTATAACAGCTACAGTTGCACAAGTTCCATTGCCAGCTACAAATTACATGTGGAAATAGAGTTTGGAGGGGTATATGAAAAAAATGACAAATATCTGTAAATCTCTAGAGGTGTCTTAATGTCAATAAATGTGAGAACTTCACTTTTGCCACTTCTTAGATTTCTAAAAAGATAACTGGACCACTAGGGGAATTTATTGGTCCATTTCATTGTTGGCAATCTTTTCTCTTAAAATTCAGTTTTTATGAGCTTAAGTACTGCACCCTTAAACTGAAATGTATAAAGTTTGATCACTTTGGTTGAATGATATCCTGTGCTGCAATAAATTTGACAGTAACCCAACCAAGTTTTATCCCAGCCTTCTTATGTCCCAAAGACACCACCTCCTCACCTGCTTTTGCTTGCTCAGAGAATATCACGATCTAGAAACAATTCAGATTCTGTTTTATCTTGGTGCCACTGTAAACACTATTCTATGTATATGGAAGGCATCACTTCTTTCCTCTTCCCAATTCTGACCTGTCCTTCAATGATGAGCTCAGGGTTTACTTCCCTGTGATTTCAGAGCACCCATATGCCTCTTATCATGATGCTTGACTGATTATTTTATATAATTGTCTCATTGCCCCATCCCAATAGACAAGATATTTGAGAGCAGAAATGTTTTTTTTTTCATGCTTCCCAAACAGTGTAGAAAGATTTATTGTAAATCTCGCCTTACTTCCTCCTAAGTAATAGAAGCCTTAGCATAATCACTGGCAGTGTGTGATTTCTTCCATATCATTACCAGACCATTGACATTGCAAGCTCACTACAGACAGATCCTACAGGCCAATGGTTCTAACCTTGGCCATGTGGTATCCTTTGTTATTATGCCTAGATCACTTTTTTATTCTTACCTGTTCATATATCAGATGTATTGGAAGTAACTGAGTATAGGGGCTTCCCTTGGTCTCACAAATTAACCACCACATTTTTTTTGAAAGACATTTCTAGACTTCCCTCCTTTTTACAATTTTTATAGAGCAAAACATAAACAATGCCTCTAGGACTTTAATGAAATAAACAAATATTTTCGAAGCACTGAAAATCATATAAATATAGCAGGAAGAGCAGGTGTCAGTATCAGAAACACTTTTTACTATGGTTGTTTTCCATCTCTTGGTATCTATTATCATATTTTACTACAACAGCTGTAGTCAAAACTCTGCTTGTGCACTGCAGTTTTCCTCTAATTGTTTCATGCCCAATTACATTGGGTTATGTAAATCCCTGTTAAATATTTTTGAATTGAAAATTAATAATAGATTTCAATGAGGCATTGAAATTAATAGAATAAGAATGTGGTTATAGTCAGAAAAATAGTACTAGTCCAGTGGAAGGAAAGCAAATCGATAGCTAAAACCTAGAAATAGATAGGTAGATGATAGATAGATAGATAGATAGATAGATAGATAGATAGATAGATAGATGCAGAATATGAATTAAATGTTAAAAATCAGCACTATGAGAATTTCAGGTATATATCTTTGGTGCTAAATAGACCTTAAAATAAATTAATTTGTTCAATGATGCAAATGTTATGAGGTATACAAAAGTTGAACTGATACCTGCTCTGGGGGAATAATTAAACAGAGAACATATAAAAATATACTCCTATGGAACAAGAAAGGTCTTAGATTTTTTTTTAATAAATGAGAAAAAGAAAACTGAACTATACAGAGTTAACTGAAGCACCCAAAGTATAGATATTTTAGCTATCATATATGTTGTACTGTGCTAAGCCATTTATACTTATTCCCTAATGTAATATTTCAACAGCTTTAGAAACTAAGAGTTCTAACTTATGGACAAGTGTTAGGTATTTGGCTGCGCAAAACTTTACAAAAAACTGGCAGCTCACCAAAGGTAGTCAGTACCTCAATCCCTTGGATAGCCTTCACTTTCTTCTTTTGCATCGCTATCATCAGGGCATTTCTCAGTCTTTTGAACAAAGGAACAAGGAGCTTCTTTGGGTCCCCTGTACCTCCTCCAGCCACTGGTGCCACTTCACCTTCTCGATGAGGAGGCCCCACAGCTGCTGCAGGTCAGCAAGCCTCTGTGCGATGGTCTCGGCATGCAGGCTGCTGCTGTCAATGATAATGCTCTGGCTCCTCTCAAAGATGCCTTCAATGGGAAGATGTTATCAATGTGAGGCTGGTGCTGTCAGAGTTCCTTCTGGAACAGTGGTTCTCAACCTTTCTAATGCCGCAACCCTTTAATACAGTTCCTCATGTTGTGGTGACCCCCAACCATACTTCAAAATGTAATTTTGCTATTGTTATGAATTATAATGTAAATACCTATGTTTTCCGATGGTCTTAGGCAACCCCTGTGAAAGTATCATTCGACCCCCAAGGGTCACGACCCACAGGTTGAGAACCACTGTTCTGGAGGGTCTGATTTTTCTTTACAGTCCAAATTAAAATTTGGACAGTCTTAATTTTCCATGTTTTATACCTACCTATTACTAATCTGTGTTCCTTTCCTTACTTTTTGCTTTCTGCACATGCTTCACTATAGCATCCTTTCACCTTTCAATTGTAGTCCCCCCATACTCAGGTCCCACATTGGGCGCCACACGTGCCACGCCAGCACAACCAAGGGTGAACCTGAAGAGGGGCGATGAAGAATTAAAGGAAAGACAGACAAGAGGATACAGCTGGGGCTCGGTGGATCTCCCATTCCTGAATGAGGACACAAAAAATCCAGCTTGCAAGCCAATGCTTTATTTTATAGTCTGATTAAAACAAGGGTAGATTAACATTTATACAAATGTTCTTGTTTTGGCAACACTTGCTGCACCTTCCACAGCCCATTGGCTACTTAGGAAAGAATTAGGGAGGGCTACAAGGTCAAGTTTAATTATGCTAGGAGAGTTCTTCCCTCCAGGCTGGGACTTATTTGTGGCCCTGCCACAGGACAGCCCAAGGCTTGACCCTAGAGCCACTCCCTATATTAGATCATTTATCCAAGGTCATCCAGCTACTAAGCTAAGCCAAGGGCTGACTTCCAAGCCTCCTCCTTCCCATTGGATAGCTGTTTAGCAATGGAGCCCCAGCTAAACTGACTTCCAGTCCAGGGTTCACTCTACAACACAGTTAAATCCAAACTTGCCCATTAAATTGGTCTAGGTCAGTGGTCGGCAAACTCATTAGTCAACAGAGCCACATATCAACAGTACAATGATTGAAATTTCTTTTGACAGCCAATTTTTTTAAACTTAAACTTTTTCCAATGCCACTTCTTCAAAACAGACTTGCCCAGGCTATGGTATTTTGTGGAAAAGCCACTCAAGGGGACAAAGAGCCGCATGTGGCTCACAAGCCACAGTTTGCCACTACTGGTGTAGATAATGAGTTTTGAGTGTAGTAACTGGACACTGAATTTGGGAACAATTTTTATGTGTAAGTGTAATTTGTGGTTATATGCTTTTATTAAAATCATAATGCCCTATTAATTAAACAGTTTTTAATCATATGCTTACTGCTTATTATATATACATAAAAGAAAAGGCAGAGAACTAAACACACACAAGAAGAAATAAGCTATTTTAACCTAGACTACTAACAATGCTCTTCTTATATTGCCTCCCAATAGGTATTAAAAATAACTGTTATAATCATCATTTGTACCATAGTATGGGGGAAAGTCGAATGACTTTCTGGTCTTTACCTCAGTCCTATCTAAATTGTATTGACACCTCTGGATATCAAGGCTTATCCAGAGTGTCCTTGGTGATCAAAGATGGATAGAACTACCATGAAAGGAGCCGTTTGAACTATAGAGAAAGGAATTCTGTAGATCACCATCTTGCCCACTGATTCTGGTTGACATAAACAGTTGAAATAACTTTAATAGGAAGTCATACTAGGGTTGCTTGTTTAAAGCTTATATCTATGCATTCACATATGCATTTATTCAATAGACCTCATGTTAGAGATAACATGCAGAATAGGTTTCAGTGATGTTAGGAGATATGGGAAGAGTCCTGAAAGGCTACTAGAGACACTCTCCACTCCCTTCAAAGAAGAGCTACAGTGGTAATGTAAGGATAATGTAAGGAGCCTCTGGGACAGCTTCAAGCGTACCAACATCAGAATTGTGGGGGTGCCAGAAGAAGAGAGAGAGCTACAGTGGGTTATATAGCATGATTAGAGTAGACTGGACTGACTTGAAGCCCTCTTTGTGGAAGCATAAGTTTCATTTGCTCTCTATTGTTTATGTAATTAGTGTCTTAGTGGGAATGTTTTAACTTCAGTTTGTGGCCTCCTATTTTCCTGCCTCCTTGCTGATGCAGTGACTCCCTGGTATCTTAATAACTACAGTAGTATGCTTTGCTTAATAGGTATGAGCTTTAGCAAATAATGTCATTTCTGGACACTTCATGATTTTTACAATTAAGAAGGCACTGAAGTTCAAGGTCTTTAAAAAAAGACATTTTCTTAATGATACATTTGCCAACTAAAGACTTGATAATCTGGATAAGAATTTGCTTTTTCTGCTTTAAGGATAAAATATATTATTTATTTCTTACCTTAACAAAACTCAGTGTTTGAAACATTTTTTGAGTGCTTTTATAACAAGGAACAATACCAAAATATATATTTCAATAGTTTTTATTTATAAATATTAGAATTTGAGGGAAAGAAAGAGAATAACAATATCTATCTATCTATCTATAAATAGATAGATAGATAGATAGATAGATATAGATAGATATAGATAAATAGATATGCCACAGGCTGACCAGCCATCAGCTATGGTGCACACTGACCACCAGGGGGCATAAGCTCAACACAAGAGCAGAAACCAGGCATGGAAACATGGAACAGACTGATGAATCTCAGAGGGAAGGAGAGAGGGGGCTAGGTGGGAAGAGATTAATCAAAGATCTTATATGCATACTAGAGGCCTAGTGCACACATTCGTGTACCAGTGGAGTCTCTTACATTCTGGGATCCCTTGGGGATGTAGGAGAGCCAGTTTAAGCCTGATCCTCGCAGGCCAGGCCGAGGGACTCCAACAGGTGCGTGAATCTGTTCACTGGACCTCTAGTAGAAAAATAAACTGCTAAACATAGAAGGTGTCTCTCAATTGTAGACTTGAAAAGTAAGTAACAATGGCATAGGGCATATATTCTGCTTTAGCATTAAAATCAAGTCATGATAATTGAAGCAATTGAAGCAATGTTGGGTGTAATGTGAAACATGTGGGCAGTAACTTCTACATGTATCCTGAATTTACTTATCAAGCTCCTGGTAGAAGTTGCAAAAGTATCTATTTCCTTGCAGGCAGTTTAACTTAAAATAAACTCTCACTATGGGGATAGAAAATGGTCTGCTAATCCTACCATTCACTTTCTACCTACAAATCCCTGCTTAAGTCCAGACCTATTCTCAATGGTGACACAGCAGAGACTCTCATCCTGTTTCAGAGAGGCCAATTAGGAGAGTACTCAAAGTATCTAGTAGAGGCCTGAAATACATTGGATAAAATGCACTGAGAGATAATTTGAACTTGACATTGAAGTCCAGTAGTTCAGTGCTGGGCAGCCAGGGCTCTGATTTCAATGCCTTTGGACCTTTATTGTTTTCTGAGTTCCCAGCCCCTGGGAAGTTAGTTTATTAATTTCTTCAGCCTGAGCTTCTGGCATTGCCAGCTTTTGCTTATTAGCTACAAAAATCTTAGGATTAACATCAATAAGCCTTCTGGCACCTCCCAGTGAAGTGGCTGAGTGGCTAAGGGGAAGATGGTTAAGCCACTTGGCATTCGGGAATTCAAATCCTCTCTTGTTGCTTAGTTTCTTCTATTTGGTTTTTAGAATGTTGCCAGGTGTGTGTGTGTGTGTGTGTGTGTGTGTGTGTGTGTGTGTGTGTTTAGTATACATTGATTATGACTATCCCAGTAAGAAAAGTTGATAATCAAGCCTTTGGGTTGGACTGAGGATAATATTTACCCACAGCTGTCACCTAACATACTGTAACAAGATCCTGGTTGCTTTGTCAAAGAAAATGACCTAAAGACAGTAGGTTGCAAACCTTGTCATTGAGTAGGGCAGAATTGCTCTGAAGAATGCTTTATTTTGTAGCCTCTAATTTCTGGTTTATCTTATGCAACTCCACTATAAACAGTCTTTAATATAATTGCTTTTCAGACTCCCTGTTGAAATGTAAACTGTTAAATTTTATTATGAAGACTATGCCTCAACTGCTTTCTCCTCATCTCATTCCTACTTCCAATTCTGCTAACACATACAACATTATACTGCTTCAACTCTGTTTTACAGTACTACTCTATTAAACTGCCTCTTCAGCTCTCATACTCATATGCACCCTGCTGTGTATTCCTTAGTGTGTTAGCAGAGCACATGGACAAGGCATGCTTATTTCAACCCTCAGCTTAGATCATATCCACTATAGCTTCATTGGCCAAAGCAAATCACATGGCCAAATCCAAAGTCAACAAGTATGTCTTAGTCAGCTTGCATCGCTATAACTAAATACTATAGACTGGGTGGCTTTAACAAAAGACACTTCTCACAGTCCTGTGCCTTGGAAATCTAAGATTGAGGTGCAGGCAAATTTGCTTCCTGGGGAGAGCCTTCTTTCTGGCTTTGTAAAAAGCAGTCTTCTCACTGTGTGTTCACATGGCCTTTTCTTCATGCTTGTACCTGGACAGAGAGATCTCCCTTTTCCTTTTCTCATAAGGTCACTTGAGCCCAACATAAGGATCCCTCCCTTATAACCTACCCTAGACCTAATTACCCCCCAAAAATCTCACTTACTACGTACCATCACTTTGGGGGATAGGGCATTAACATATGAATTCACAGATGGACACAAACATTCACTCCATAATGGAAGTGGTAAAATGCATCTACAATTTTAGGGAGGAACTGAAAAACTACATTACAAAGGTCCTGGATGACATGATGAATAAATAATTGGGCCGGTAATTCAATCTACTAAGATACAGATCTTTTCTTTCATTCCTTTTCTATTACTACCAGAGGCCCAGTTCAGGAAATTCATGCAAGAGTAGACCTTCCTTCCCCTGGCTGCCAGCACTGGCTTCCCTCTGGCACCTGGGACCTTGGCTTCCCTTGCAGCCCAGGCTTTATCCTGAAGGTGTCCAGAAGGACATCCAGGCTAATTAGCATATTAGGCTTTTATTATTGTAGATATATTAGGTGTTGCAATTGTAGCTATAAGCAAGATGGAGTCTCAGAGTTGATGACTTTTACCTTGCAGTGTGGATGTCTGACCTGGAGCAGGGCAAGTAGAGGTGTGATAATTATTGTAATAAGACTTTTCTTGCCATAAACTATTCTTTTTTTCTGGCATGTCTTTCCCTCATAATAATATTTATTTGTACCTAATAACAGTTTCAAACTGACTCCAATGTCACCTTCTATAGGAATTTGATTTTCAACTATAATTCTTTTTACACTATGTTCTTCTATTTTTATCAATTCAGATTCTCCCTGGCCATGAAGGAGTTCCTTGTTGATAATAGATCTCTGTAGTAGTTGTTAGATTGTTCTGTCTAAACATAACTAAGATGGAAGCGCTCATGGCATGTACGCTAAGGATGGCTCTAAGTAGGAAAAGGCTCACAGTGAGACCTTGATAAAGGTTAGCTGCAAATACCACTCTTTTGGGAGATAGAAACTGTGTTTTCCATTCCTTTTGGTTTTGTCTAAGACACAATGCCATTGAATGATTCCCATATCCAGTCTTCCATTACTCATAGTATTTCAATGTATTCAAGATGTGTTTTACTTAAAGTCACCAAACAAATTTAAACTTTATATATGTTAATTTATTTTAAAAATGATATTGAAGGTACCCGTGTGGAGGGGAAATTAAGTGGCAAAGGACACAGCATCATGTGTCTCAAGGGGTTGAAAGTAATTATAAATAGGTGCTTTACTCAAGGTTAGTTAATGACAAGATTAGCACTTACACATTTTCCTTTATTAACAACTTAGGTTTTATATTCTTAAGGATGCAAATGGACCATCCCATGAATAAAACCTTAAAACCTGAGATAAACAAGGACTGCAAAATATGCAGTGGCCAGGGTTTCTTTTCTCTCTCCCTTGTGTGTGTGTGTGTGTGTGTGTGTGTGTGTGTGTGTGTGTGTTTCCTTGTCATTGCAAGGATTTTTCAGTTCACCAATTAATTTTTCTTGTTATTATGTCTTGTCATGGTTGAAACATCTTCAAAAAACTGATAACAGGAGGGGAGAAATGATGATTTATTTCAAGAGGTAGATCTGACGCAACATTTTAAAGTTGGCACCAACTTCAGAGAACACTTCATATAAGTGTGTTTGAATGGGTTTGAGTGTGTGTGTCACCTGTCACGGAGCAAGGTCACAGGGCCTTGTGATTGCAGAGCACCAGAGAACTCTTGTCATCCTTAAAATCATATTTTTGCATATGAGCAATCTGAGGCCCAGTGAGGTTAATGAGTTTTAGAGTGCACAGTGAGTTGGTTTCAGGGTCTGGATTTGAACCCAAATATTCTGTCTCTAATCTTGTGGCCTTTGAATCTTGTCAGCTTTCTTGGAGATTTATTTCAGCAGTTGAAAGCTTTAGATAATGGCATTTATCATGTCTTCCTTAACCAAGGACAAATGCTCTATGGGTTTAAATCCCTGGAGTAAACTGTCAGACTTCATTATAAAAAGTAAGAAATGACCAGAAAACAATCACATGCTACCTCTGGTACCACGTACCAGTGAGAAGTACTGAAGAGAGGGACATAGCAGTAGGGAGGATTTGGTCAAGGAAATGACACTGTGGCTAGACCTTGAAGAACAGGCTGCATTTGATGTCAGTGTGGAGGGAGATGGGTTTGGACAGGGAGGGAGCAGAATATGGCTGGGAGGGAGAAGGAGGTCATCAGAGAAAAACAAAAAGGACAGAGGCCCAATAGCAGCTGGAAGGGGCCAGTGTTCATCCTGGAAGCCGTGAGGATGGCTCATAGGTCATCATGAAGGAAGAAGTAGGTTTGCTCTGAAAATGTGATTGGGAAACAAAAGCAAAACTATTTAGTCTCTCAGAAAATCTGACAAGATATCAATCATTCTTTTGTTATGCTAATTGCATGCCATAAACATATTCTTACACATATTTCTTTTTACTAGTTATTCAATATATAGGAGTTGAGTTGAGAATTTGGGGAAGACAGAGAACTCTTATAATGTAATTGTATTTACCACCCCCTCCCCAACCTCCTAGCATTATTTTATAAATACAGTGTGAATACATTGAATATGTGAAAGAATAGGCCAGAGAGGAAGAACTCATATCCTGACTCTCCATAAGGAGTGGCTATCAAGGTCCCACCCCCACTTCTATGCTACAAGCCTACGAAATAAATCCTTCTGAGTTAGTCTCTTCCCACCTACACCCTTCTAGCCTTCTAAATAAATCCTCCTGAGATGGTATCCTCTCTTTTTAAAATCGCTTTTCTAGTACAGAGTAATGTAGGATGCAGTATGGGTTTTGTTCCATTGGGCATGCTTCTTTTGCTCAGTTCCCTCTAAGTTATAAAGCTTCCCATTTACTCATGTATTTGCCAAGTTTCCTCATTGCTCATCTTTGTGGCTGATTCCAAAGCTTCTGTTGCTCCTTGTAGCTCTCTGTTCTGTTCTCCCCTCCGTTTATGTCTAGCCATTATGCAAAATGCGCATTATTGCTATTGTGTATTCTGCACAACACGGCACTAGACCTCTGCAGATAAACTGCCAATAGTACTCTGAATATTTGTTCTGTGATTGCTCACTTAAAAGATGAAATTGATTTCTGTAGCAAACATAAACCCCTGGACTTATATCTACTGTGTTTAAGTATTCTAGTCAGTATGACTATATGTATGCAAAATAAAATCATAAACTTGAGTGACTATCCTTGGTATTTACTAACATTACAGCTATGCTAAGTGATGAGTCATGGCTGGGATGTGGCATTATTCTCAGTGGATGCATTTTAAATACCAATATGACTTTAGTAGGATATTAAGTTTCAGTTAAAAAGGGCTTAAATGATCTCAGTTCTTTAGGTGTGCCATGGAGCTGCCCAGAGCTCTATCTGAAGCCATCCTGTAGCAAGCCATGCAGTCACAGCAGAGGGCCCTCACAGGGATGTGGCCCTTGCACTGCCATCAAGTGATCTACCAAGACAGTGACAAAAGTATCTTTGTCATACATTTGTATTCTTTTCTCTCCACTGCTTTCTTTTTACACTCAAGTCTTCCAGACATTAAAATATATAGAAAACAATAAATTTATTTTCTCCATGTCCCTATATCCTCTGTCCTAACTATAGTCTTCACATCATTGCTAAATGCCCTGCAGAACAGGCTTCATTTCTTCACTACTCCTTACTACCCATCCCTGTGGTCTTGCCTCTGGGTTCTATCAATTCCTGATGATTGAAGTGACACAGCCCTTTCAGAATCCCAGAAGAATTTTCTAAACTGTCTGAATTTGCAAAATCCAGAGGCCTTCCCAGTTCTCACTCTCATGTAATTTTTCTAGTTTATGCAGCTGATCACCATTCCTTCTTGACATGCTCCCTCTTGACTTCTGTGACACTGTGCTCTTCATTTCTTCTTATTCTACTTCCTCCCAGTTTCTTCTTCTGACTCCCTTTTCTCCACTGACCCATTCAATGTAATATTCTTGGTCTTCTGTGTTCCCTCTTGTTCTCCCTAAATTATCTCAGACACTTCTTCAGCCATCATCAGCCTCAGATAATTTGAAATCTTTGTGCACCAAATTATGCTTCTAGCCACCACATGCACACATAAAACAGCTTGCTGGGCTTTCCAAAGTCAATGGGTCCAACACAAGATTACACTGTGAGGAATAGCATGAAGAGCTTGACCTTTGTACTCGGACAGACCAGGGTTAGATTTCTGGCTCTTGATTGCTAAAGGGCCTTGGAGAAGATACTGAAACATTGTGTGCAGCTATAAGATGAAGGTTATAAAGTCTGCTTTGTAAAACAGCTGTGAATGTAAGATATATAATAAAACCTGGCAAATGGTTGCCATTCAGTACATAGGAGATATTTTGCATGATTAGTTTCTCTTCAATGTCTCCTTTTCCTGTTGTATTCCCATTGCCTTTAATCAAATTGTCATCATCACATAGTCATTTTCTCTTCCCTTCTATCTCAATCCTCATATCCAATCATGTGCCATATCATGTTGACTCTGTTTCCATAGATTCTCTTGAATTCATTCCCAGCTGTCTATGCTTTCTTTGGTCCTTATTATTTGTTCCCTGAGTTATTTAAAAAACATTCAAATTGACTTCTTTGCTTTCAGTTTCCATTCCTCCAAACCATCATTATATTATCATCAGAGTTTTGTCTTATTTTCCTGCCATACTGCAATAAACAGGGCAATCTTCTCCAAACCCTTTGGTGTTAAACTCTATTCTGTTCAATAGCTCTTTGTTGCTTATAGTCAAATGCTATCAGTTCTTAGCTGATCTGTCATTGTCCTGCTATCATTCCCAGATTTTTCTCCCATGACTTTATGTTCCAGCAACACTAGATTTCTCAAAGTCCCCCAAGCAAGCTACCTGGGTTGACATCCCTCAACTTCGGAATGCCTTTTCCCTGGACAAAATGCCAGTTACTTTCAGCCATTATTTATTTTTGGTTCCTGTAACATTTGAGTATCTGTTTAGTGATTTTTAAAATTCTTTTGCAGTTAATATTCAAGTGCTCTCTTTCCCCACAAGCTGGGTCCCTTGAGAGCAGATAAGACAAATGTAATAACACTATAAGAATAAATTAAAAATGTTAAAGGAAGAACCAAGAAAAACAATGCCAATAATAAAGTCAATACAACAATAAAGGCAATTACTATGGCTGTGCACAAACCTAGCTTTGAACCCCTTATCAGCCTTGATATATTCATTCATTCATTCACTTCACAAATAAAATAATTGTGAGTGAATCCCTTATGCACAACACTGGGTTTTGACAGGTAACGAAAAACATGATAGATCTAGCTTCTACTCACAAGGAATTTCTAGGAATAAATTATATACTTGAAATTATGTATATAGAACATTTCATCATGAAGAACAAAATATCTTCTGGCTCTAAACTTTGAGAGAAACTTCTCATTGGGGATATTACATAGGTTACATTAAATGAAATAATGGGTAAAGCCCTCAACAATGATTTCATAATAAAACCAGAAGCATTGCTTTTTATATGACTGTTACTTAAGGCATAATATTGAAAAGCAATTAATACTTTCTACTAGATAGTCCTAAGTGATTATGGAAATCAAGCACTATTATCTGACTTTGTTAGTCTTTCTTTTTAATATATTTTATTGATTTTTTACAGAGAGGAAGGGAGAGGGATAGAGAGTTAGAAACATCAATCAGTAGGAGCTGCATACCTCCTACTGGGAATGTGCCCACAAACAAGGTTCATGCCTGGGAACTTTCAATCTGCAGGCCAACACTCTATCCACTGAGCCAAACCGGTTTTGGCATGACTTTGTTATTCTTTTTACCAAATATTGCCAGACCACAATTTAATGGTATCATTGACATCTTACTCAAAATGGTTTTGTGCATTTATTTGAGATATTGGCACAAAAAAACAACAACAACAAAACAAAACAAAAATATAAACAAACAACAAACAAAACCACAAGCTTTATCTGCCAGTCCTTATGTATTATTTTTTCTCTTATTGCTAGAACAAATTAGCACAAAATAAGTGGCTTTAAACGACCAAAATTTACTACCTTACAATACTGTAGGTTAAAAGTCCCCAACAGTTCCTACTAAACCAAAATCAGGGCTTTGGCAGGGCTGGGTTTCTGTGGACACTCCCAGGGTGGAATCTGTTCCAGCTTCTACAGGGTACCCATATTCCTTGGCTTGTGCCTGCATCTTTAAAGCCAGTGACAATGCATCGCTCTGTCATTA
This sequence comes from Lasiurus cinereus, assembly GCA_011751065.1. NCBI lineage: Eukaryota > Metazoa > Chordata > Mammalia > Chiroptera > Vespertilionidae > Lasiurus > Lasiurus cinereus. Next base: position 6,162,568 of record JAAGEH010000040.1, read on the forward strand.
TTAGAGCCATATCTTTCTGGAACCTTAGCCAGATAGGATCCTATGCTTTTTAAGAATCCATGTGATTAGATAAGGTAAGGAAAAATAATACAAAATAATCTCATTTTAAGGATTTTAATTACATCTATAAAGTCCCTTTTGTCATATAAGATAATATACCCAACAGATTTTAGGTTTGATGACATTTTTTAAGGAAGGAGACATTATTGTGCCTGCTCTGTCATCTTATTCACATGCATATTCTAATTTACAATGGAGCCTGTGATTTTTCAACTACCTGTTTGGAGGAGCAAATTGCATGATGTAATTCTGCACCTATTCCCTAAAACAACAACAAAAGTTACATTTCCTCAAATCTGTGGGTAATTCTGTGAAGATGTATGTGCTTGTGTGACTTAGGACAAACAAAGTTAGAAATTAGAAGAGAGTGTCTGGGGTGGCTATGTCTTCATCTGTTTCCTTTATAGGGAATATTGGAGGTAACCCTCTCTCTCCCCCATCTCTTCCCACATCTTTGCATTTCCCTACTCTACACCTAATGTAAAATTGAAAATGTTAAAGTTAAAAAGCATTTATTCCATTTCCTTGATGGAAGCAAAGTGAAGCAATAAAAATATCTACGAACCCTGGGAAACTCTTGCATAAGTGAGTGATACTTATTACTAATGTAAAATGTTTTTGATTCTGAATATGTTGCTTATGTGATCTTCTGAATAAAGATAATTTTGCATTGTGTGGTTAATTTCCCATTGTTTTCTAAAGTGTGTGAGTGGCTAGAAAAAAATACTTCTATTTTGTATTTGTCATTGCACTTTACAAAATTGAACCAACCTTAGATATTGTGGATATAACCAGATGGAAGACTTTTCATGTAAGTCTGGAATATGAACAAAGCATAAAATGCTGCTTGTAGACTGAGTTACTTGAATTTATATAAAACCAACGAAATCAGTGCCTCAACAACTCTCTAGTTCTATACATAGTAGACACTCAATAAATGTTTATTATTTGAATATGAAAATCACATTCCACTTTCCCCTCAGTCAATGGTGGTTTGATTGTCTTCTTTCCAGTCAACCTAATATGAATCAGGTAGAAATGACTGACATGCCTCTCAGATTAGTGCCTCATCCTGCAGTGCCCATGCCATACCTCAGTGACAGTCACTCCCTATTCCTTATAAGACTTTCTGCTGAGTGCTGTTACCTCCCCGGAAATGTTAAAGTTATACTCTGCTAGCTGAGAACCAACAACAAAGTGACCATTGTTTTTTTCTCTGTCTCTCTTTAAAAAATAGTGTACCATGATGGATGGGGGAGACATTATTAATATAGCTCTCTCTTTCTTTGTTACAAACTTGCTTCTACATCCCACAGTTGCAACAAATTATTCAGTAGATTAAAAGTTGGTCCAGCCCTGACTACTGTGGTTCAGTTGGTTGAGCATCATCCAGTACATCGAAGGGTTGCCAAGTTCACATCCCCATCAGGGCACATGCCCAGGTTGCAGGTTCATTCTTGGTAGAGGTGCATGTTTATTCCATTCCTTTCCTCATAATTATGTGTGGTTCTCTCAGTGTATGCACAGTTCTATACTGTCTTTAGGGAGGAGGTGGCTTCTTCAGAAGTATAGCTTTTAGCCTTGTCAGGAAAGCAGAAATACCCAGAACAACTAAAGGACTGTGCTGAAATGTGTGCTAGACCAGCACAAACTGTATCTGTGAGGACATCAATCAAAGTGGGAGGGGAAGGGTGTGCTTTGTTAAGGAAAGCTCTGTCAAAGGCTGAGAAAGGCATTTATAGACTCATCTCTCTTTTTTCTGTCCTCCTTATATCTACCTCAGATCCTGTTTTACTGTCTCAGAATAGCTCTGACCACCCACCGTGCCATCTGTCCAGGGGAAGGACTCATCCAGTAAGATTTGTGGCCCTTGTTCTTTACATCCTCTATCTGTCACTTCCACTTATGTCTCTGCTCTATATACTGCCTTCTTTTATTGCCAATTTTGTGTGTCCCTGCCATAACAAAAACAGCCTTGGGTTTCGTATACCTGATCTATGAGCTCTTAATGAAATGCAGCAGTGGTTGCATTCTTATCTCTAAGCACCATAAGCATCCAAGTGCCAGAAGTGTGCTATGATCACTAAATTGCTATGAGATGCAAGCCTACAATTTCAGTTATGGCATTTGCAATGAAGTTGTGTCTGAAACTGCTATTAACTGATTCCCCTGACTTTGATTATCCTGCTAGAAATTTTCTTTCTAATCATAACTGCAAAATATTGTATTATCCATGCATTTTCATTACTTGTTTCATTTATTGTGAGAGTTTTTGAGCATTTTATTAATTAGGCAGAATTTTCAGTACATACTATGGCTAAAAACATTGCATTAGGTGCTGGAAGGTTAAATTCATTTGGGCAGGAATCTTGAATTGAGCAAATTAAGGTCTTGCAATTAACATATGGCATGTGCATAAATATCTGTATTGTAAGTGGTCAAAGAGATTTACAGGAAGGGAACTAGATGGTTGAAGGATGAGAAGAGGGAGATGATTCCTTAAGACAAGGAAAAGGAAGGAAATGCATGTGATGGAAAGTGACACTTCAAAGGGCCTTGAACGTTGTGTTGGTTTGGGATAGATGAAGATTCAGTAAAGGTTCTCTTGGCAGAGGAATCAGCATGAATAAAGTGGACACAAAATGGAGTTTGTATGAGGGAATAATTACATTTTATATCTGTTAGAAGTGCTTTCTGATAGAAGGGACACAACCACAGCACTGCTAAGCTATGGCAAACCGGAAGGACATGGAGTTCATTCTACAAGAAGCCTGCGGGTAGTTGGTCTTGGATCCGTTCAGGGCCAGCTGTGTCACCCAAGTCCTGGCCTTCTCATCTGTCCCTCCATCACCCTAAGCACTTTGGCTCTTTTTTCCAGCCAGGTTGCCCTGACAACTCGTGTTAGCACCAAGTCTCATGTCCATCTAAAAGCCAATCACGGAATAACAGTGGATTTGCTGTGATTGTCTTCTTAGGCCAGTTTTGTCTCTTACAAAGATAAGGTTTGTTAGCAAAAAGGAGGGGGAAGGGAAAAATAGGGGGAGGAAATAAAGGGGAGGAGGAGATGGAGGAGAATAAAAAGAAAAAGACAACTATGAGCGAGGAGGAGGAGGAAGAGAGAGGAAAATGGCTTATTTTAAAGTTGAGTTTTAGTAGCGGAGTGAGAGGTCAGTTTGGAAAATATTTGAGGCCATAATATGGATCCAGCCCATGTAGCTAAAATTCATAGTCAGAGTTCAGTCCTCTGACTCAAGCCCTTCCTGGCATCTGCCTTTTGACTTACCTTCCTTCCCCTTGTCACACTTTTTCCTGGGTGTTCCTTCTGCAACTTGGCTGCTCTTTGTCAATGCCACTTCCAGGTACCCACTGCCGGTTTCCCACACAAATGGCAGTGTTCCAAGCTTTCTGTCTAGTTTCTCTCCTGTCCTCACCTCTCCTAAAGCAACCCATGTCACCTTGCCAGCTGCTCTGTACTTATTGTTTGCAAGGCTCCAGCACAATCTTTGGACTGCTCCTTTGGCCTTGGTCTAGCTCCCCACAAGCTCTTGGATCTCCCTTCCTGCTTTCCACATGCCCTGGAATACAATGTCCTCTCCCCGGTTTTATTCAAGAAAGAATTCCTCATTCATGACTTCACTTAACAGGCATTGCTTTCTGAAGGCTTTGCTGCAATCTAATTCCTATCATTTCCTCTGGGTTCCTTGTTCCAACCATCAACCTTTTACAGTGCTCTTCTTACTATATTTAGTCATTGATTCAGTGACTGATGACTTTCTAAGTCTCTCCAAGGCCATGCTAACTTGCCCACTCCAGGCCACCATCAGCTTCCACCCATATCCCTGGAAAAGTCGTTTTATTAATCTTCTTGAATCCCTCTGGCTGTTCTCCAAACCATGTTTTATACTGCAGCAAAATGATTCTTTCCAAAAAATGGCATGATGACTGTTGTCTTGTTATTTTCAGCAGATAGACAAAGGTCCTTACATTTCAGAGAAAACCCTATAAGGGGCCTCTTTCTTCAACCCTGATGCACATTTGCTCCCACTTGCTTTCCCTACCAAAATCCCGTTGGCTTTCTCTCATTTCCTCAAAAATGCCATGCAATCTGCTTCCTTCACATAACCTTTACAGGTGTTCTTTCCTTTGCTTGGAATGTTATCTTCTCCACCTTAACCATACTCTTATTTCTTTATCTGATCCCAACTCAAGAACTACTTCCCTGAGGAAGACTTTCTTAATATTCAGGTCCACGTCTTCTGAGAGCCTTGTTTCACTCATTCAATGAGCTTACCTTTACTTGTGATTATATGATTATTTAATTAACATCTCTTTCCCCATCTACAGAGCCATTTCTATGAAAGAATCAATTGAGTCTATTTTGCTCACACATATGTTTCCGGTGCCTTTGCATGGCTCCTAGCATGTGATAGATGCTCAATTAATATTGTTTCCTTAGGAAAAATGAATGAGTGAATTGACTAGCTCTTTTATACCATGAAATTTGGAAGAATTGAGACAATCCTGATTTAACATGATATTCCCAGCATCTTGAAGAGTTCTTATCCATAAAGATTACTAAAATCATCGATGAGTGATTGATTTAGTGCATTAATGATTGTGAATGAATATCAAGCTAATGAATTTGTAGTTATCTGTGGCATATTGTGGGATGGTGAGGAGTTTATTGCCTTAGCCAGTTAAACCCTGATACTTCCAAACTATCGCTTCTCTCTAATGCTCCTCATCCACTTCTTTTACCCCAAACTTCTTTTTTAAGTAACTAATGAGGACCTGGAAACATGCTCTCATCTCTGCCCGTTGTGATCAGACCAAGGAAACAGGACCCTTCCAAGAAGTGACCCCGTTTTCTCTAATTTTAAAAATTTGGTGTTAGATCCTTCTGCCTTCTTTTCCAACTTGTCAGTTTTATTTCAGGTTGGTATTTATTTTGCTTTTTAATCCTCTGAACAGCATTTTTGATCTCGGATTCTATTCTTATAGTGGCTCGTTCTTTCACTTAGAAGCTATCTTGAGGAAATGGTAGAACTCCCACAGACCCAGGTCCTAAAGGGCAGTGTTAATACCAGTTATGATGCTGGGAATCCCCTTCACTTGGAATGAGCAGACTGCATGTGAAACTATTGGTGTTTGAGCTGCTTCCACAAATAAAACCATGCCTCTCGCCTGGGGAGTCCATTTATGTAACCACATATTTAAGCTTAGGTAAATCCTCAGTTTCAGCCTCCTCTTGACTTTCCTTTCTGATCAGGAAAACTTTTATTTATCATGTTTTTCATTTTCTCTGAACAGATGGTACATTACCAGCAAGTGAAAAATAACTATCTTCCCACGTATTTAGAAACAAATGAAATTAACCACAAAAATATATGGCAGCAGGGGCTATGAGAAACTTACTAAGTAAATGAGTTTATCACACTCTTTGCTTTCCTATTAACATCATCATATCCATTTTCTTGGAGGGGGGAATACATATAAAATGTCAAAATAAACTGTATTGGACAGCTCAGTTAGCATCATGTACATTTCCTTTGGAACACAGTTATTAGGAAAAATAAATAATCTTCTCCTGTCATCCATTTGCATTTCTAGAAGACAGAAGTCCTGTTTGTCTCATGTATGTAACTGGAGGTAAAGCTTTATGATAAGCAGGTACCTCAGACCTTGCTAGGGGAAAAAATATACTAAGGCAGACTACGGCAAAGCCATGTTGTGCAGGATTCAGGCGGCACATCTGCAAAGCTCATTCTGTCATATTAGCTCATGCCCAGCATCAAACTCTCCACTCTGATTTTCTAGAAGTAAGGCCAGGTAGTTTCAGGGGGGTACAGCAGTACACATCCATCTGTATTTCTGTGTTCTACATTTTTTTATGTATTGCTTTTCTAACCCAAATTTCCCTGTTGGAATATAGCTCTGCTACAGATAGGTTTCTCTATATTTCATCAGTAATTGTGTTTGTGAAGTGAGGATGTATAGTCTCGGGTCTGTTCCATTGGGTTAACTATAACAAATTATGTGCCAGTTCAGAAATTTACTAATAATAGCAGCTTCATTCTTTTTTAATTTTTTTTACATAGAATATCTTTGAATTGTGTCCTAGAATATGAACATATCTTTGCAATATTGTTTTTGTCTGTGCATCTTTTTAAGAAAACAAAATTATGCTGAATTTAAAGAAAACAAATTTTTGCCAAAGGGTCATTCTGATTTTTAACATTTTTAAATTCAACACTGTTTTTTAAAATCTATGCAAGTTATTATATGTACCCGTACTAAGTACTGCCAGGTTGCTTTCCAGAAAGCGTATGTTAACTTATACTCTCACCAACACCCCATATGGGTTTCTGTTTTCCCACATCTACACCAACATTTGATATTATATTGTTTGGGCTTCCTGATTTTTGTCAATCTGATAGAAGTAAAGTCATAGTTTGTTTTAGTTTCCTTATATTTTAAGGTATTACTCCTCACTTATTTTAGACATCATAAATCTTTCCTACTCTATGAGCTGTCTGTCTACTTGGTCTAAGATGCCTCCTATTGTGCAAAAAGTGAAAATTTAGATGTACTGAGTTCCTTTCCATTTTGGGGAGTCTCAAAATGTTCTTCTATATATTCTGTATTAGCCTTATACTTCCACCTTTCACAATCCACTTCTAATCATATTAATCCTCTCTCTGTATGGTATAAGACTAGGGTTCAAAGGTTTATTTCCTTAATTGGTAAGTAAGTTTTCTCCCAATAACTTCGACTAAATAGTCTATTTCCCCATTGATTATGGTGCCAGCATGATCATATATCAGATTAACATAGTTATGCAGTATTTTTGGAGTTATCTCTCTTATACTAGTGTCATACTTCTGTTTTTTATTAGGACTTTGAAATGTGTCCTCATATATGATAAAGCATAATCTTTGTTTTTTTTTCTCTTCTTTGTCAAAATAACCTGAGCTTCACATTACTTTTAAGTAAGTTTTCCAAGGTCCTCAAAAAGCCTTTTCTGCAAATTTAATTGGCATTATATCAAATTTACAGATAAATTTAAGAAAACAAAGATATTAAAAGTATAAAACCATCCATTAATAAAGGATATTTTTCTTTTATTTACATATGGTGATATCCTCTAAAAGAGTTTTAAAAATATACTCTGTACAGATCTTAATGGCTCTTGATTCAGTTATTTCCTAGATACTTACAAATTTTACCACTATTATTCTATCTAATAAAAGAGTAATAGGCAAATTAACCATACCTCTACTACACCCACAAGCCACACCTACCAGCCACACCCACCAACCAATCAGAGCTCATATACAAATTGACCCAATCAAGATGGCTACAGCCACAGAGAGAGCAGGAGGGAGGTTTGTGTTGCCTCTGGTGATGGAGGAAGCCAAGCTTTCTGCATACAGGGCCAGCACTTAAGGCAACAAAGTTTCAATGGCTGTGCTGAAGAAGGCTTGGCTCTACTCCAGGCTACAAACTTTCAATTGTAGAAGATAAATAAATCCCAGAAACCAGATGTGGCCAGCCTGCAAACCACCACAGGCCCCTTGCCCAGGCTGCCCCATGCCCCAAGGGAATACCACCCTGATCCAGGACACCCTTCAGGGCAAACCAGCAGGCTCTCACCCATGCACTAGGCTTCTATCCTACCTAATAAAAGAGTAATATGCAGATTGACCATCACTCCAACACACAAGATGACTTCCCCCATGTGGACACAAGATGGCCACCACAAGATGGTCAGCAGGGAAGGGCAGTTGGCAGGAACCAGGCCTGCAAGGGAGAGCAGTTGGGGGTGGTCAAGCCTGCAGGGGAGGGTAGTTAGGGGTAACCAGGCCAGCAGAGGAGGAAGCTGGAAGCAACCAGGCCTGTAGGAAAGGGCAGTTGAGGAAGCCCAAAGCCTACAGGGGAGGGCCGTTAGGGGTAAGCAGGCCCATAGGGGAGGGCAGGTAGGGGCAAACAGGCTGGCAGGGGAGCAGTTAGACATCAATCAGGCTGTTAGGGAGTGTTTAGGGGATGATCATGCTGGCAGGTAGAAGCAATTAGGGGCTCAGGAAGGCAGGCAGGCAAGCAGTTGGGAGCCAGCAGTCCTGGATTGTGAGAGAGATGTCCGACTGCGTAGGCTCAATCCAAGTAAGATTGGGCTTAAATGGGCAGTTGGACACTCTCAAGGGGTCTCAGATTGGAGAGGGAGCAGACTGGGCTGATGGACACCCCCCCACCCATGCAATGAATATCATGCACCTGGCCTCTAGTTAATCTATATAAATGTCCAAACCTTTCTTTTGAGAATTTGATGTGTCTATGTAACAAACTGCCAATTTGGTATTTCTGTTTTGGAAATTTCTTATTTTCTAACACTTTATGTCTGTATGAGAATCTGGTCTCCACCTCACACTGAAAATGCCTTCTACTTCAGCCTTCTGCATTTTAGTAGTTGGTGTCTCTTTCAGCTCCTTCCAGACATGTAGGCATAAATTCTTTACTGATTTCCTACCCATGCTATTGTCTTCCTCACCATCTTATTTAATTCATCGTCAAGTTTTATTTTAATGACAAAATTATTTATGAGTGTATGTTTTTCAAAATGTGTACATAAATATTGATTTAATAAGTGACTGAGTTATTGTAGTCATTTTTTTCTCTGATTACACAGTTTGGTTATGACTTTTAGATTAAGGCAGTAATAGTTTTCTTACTTAAGCATAGAATAAAATAATGTTTTGTTCCAAGGACAATTATTTTACTAATAAGTTTATAGTAAAAATCAACAGTGGGTATTAGTTAAGAATAGTCTAAGATATATTGTAGTAAAAAAAAAAGTATTCCCAAATTCTGAAGGTTTATTTCTTATTAGGTAAAGTCTGCTACTGTAATCTGGGACAATTCTTCCCCATACAGCTTAGAGCTGGGACAGATGCAGGGAATCTTCACTATCTTGTAGCCACATAATATGAAGTTCACAGCTTTTAACTGACAATGAAAGGGAAGAGAATATTGTATGGCTTCTCATCAGTAACTAGAAACTTCAGGTGGAAGTCACATTTAATTTCTACTCATTGACATTGTCCTGAACTGCCACCTAGCTACAAAGAGTCAGGGAAATGTAACTCCACATGAGCAATGGGATGTGGGCAAGCTCTAGCGTGGTGTATATAACCAGGAATTAAAGGCAAATATCTTCACCTGCAACCTGATAGCCTCCAGGTTTGCTTCCAGCATTAGCTTCTAGTGATGTTTACTTTGTTCTCTTGGGACCATGATTTGAATTGCTGTAGTTAACAGTTGGTTTACAATGGGTCCATTGTTTAATGTTTGCTTTGAAAATTTCACTAGGAAAAAAGAACTATCCAGAGAATTATGTCTGTATTTATTTCAACGTCTGTGTCTCCCTCTTCAAGTGGCATAGGAATCCCAACATGGGCTCACCTGACTGGTCAGATTCAGCAAATGAGTTGATTGTGCGAGCAGATGTCGAAGACTTAAGTATAACTCAGAACCTGCAGGTGCCCAGTGATTCCATCATTGAAAGAGATGAATGTGTGACTTTGGCTTGTAAAGTAGCCTCTCTGGGTATCAGTTTCCTCATTGCAGATATTAATAATACTAGTGCTTACCCCTTGGGAGGATTAAAGGACATCATGCACATGAAGTGTTTGTCACAGTTTCTGGTACAAAGTAAATGCTAAGTGATGCTGAGCATTAGGATGTATGAATTCAACCTGGATTAAACATTTGATTTTTATTTTATTTTTTTACTTTGGGCATTAAGAACATTAACCATCAAAATATTTAAAATTGTTTTTCTAAAAATGCACTAAAAATCACATTTTTGTATCATGAATCTTTAAAGTTAAAAGGAGAGACCAAAAAGTAGATTTCAGAATATTTTGTCTGTGAATTTGGGTTGTTCATAAATGTGCACCTGATTAATCCCAGATGTTGCTAAGACAGTATGAAGAAGCAAATCCTTTGGTGACCTGGATTCTAGCTGCATTTCCCTGCTAACTGGCTACATGATTTGGAAGCGATGTTAATGGTCCCAGCTTCGTCATTTCTACCATGAAGGGGTTTACTAGGCAATCCTTGAGAGTTGTTTTAGCATTCAAATTCAATATATAATAGCTTTAACAAGGTATGAGCTGGACATATTTTTCCTGAGGGCAAAAAAATACTGCACAATATTTCATGTAGACTTTTTAAAAATTCATGAACAATTATAAAATTGTTTTATTTTATTTATCAATTACAGCTGACATTCAATATTATTTTATGTTAGTTTCAGGTGTATAGCATAGTGGTTAGATAATTATAAAATTTACAAAGCGATTCCTCTGATAAGTCTAGTACCCACCTGGCTCCATACATAGTTATTACAATATTGTTCACTATATTCCCCATGCTGTACTTTACATCCCCAGGACTATTTTGTTACCACCAATTTGTACTTCATCATGTAGACTTTTGCACCAGATCGAGCACACAGCAAGACTTAAGACACACAAAAGAAGTTGGCAATGGAATCCCTGCCCTCAGTAGACTTCTAATAGCAGTGTGGTTAAATCCCCGGCAGTGTTAGCATATTAAAACCAAGTGAAATAACAAGAGGTTGGACTTCCAAAATGTCAAGGAAAAGTTGGAGGGGAAGGTCGACTGGCTAAAATTCTCATGAAGATTCATTTCAATATCTGGAAGCAGAAATCTATGCCTTCTGTTTCATCCTCCTGAGGGCTCCTCTGTCAGAATTCAGTCTCCTGACCCCTCAAATGGTGCTGTCATGAATACACATGGCATCAGAGAAAGCTGTGATCATCACTCATTTTACTTTCTTAGATCAAATCCTCGAGAACATATACATTATTAATGCCTACAGTCACGGGGTACACACATGGCGTGTTCTTTTGGTGTCAGTAAAAGCCACCTGAAAGGATTCAAAGAGGACATAAAAAGCAGCTTTTAACATAAGGAGATAGAAGTGAGCCTCAACCCCTGAAATCAACATTCCGTGGGCATCTCTGGGTGATCCTCTCTCCTCCGAGATAGAGCTGGATCTGGTCCTGGGCCTTTTTTCTCGGCTCTGGTCCATGAAGTAACACTTTAAAAATTCATTTCCAAATTATAATGCTGCTAAGATTTTCACAGCCCATTGCATTCAAAATAGCTTTCTAATTTTTCAAATTGCCAGGACTTCTTCTTTCTCTGAATTTGGCCTGAGAATACATACCTGTGCGCATACATCACACCACCTGTAGTCCAGCACAGTCCTCTGCGGATGGGCTCATCTGAGGTCTTCCCTGACCAGCCAGACATACTGAAGACATGTCAAATTTATTTTTCTGTCTTCTTCTTCTCCTCCTCTTCTCCTCCTCTTCTTTTCCTCTTCTCCCCCTCCTTCTCCTCCTCCTTGCCTCTTCCTTATTCTTTTATTTTTTTTTTTTTGCAGGCTCCTACCCCATCTCTATCATATGCAAAGTGTGAAACAAACAAACAAAACTTAAAATTGACTTGTGTACATTAGAAATGTATTCTTGTGCCGTAGATCTGTAACTAGCTGGACTGCTGAGACCATGCAGATAACATTAATTCCTCTTCCTTAAATTGCTCTTAATCATGACCTTGTGGCACATCTCACATCCTGCTGTTCTGACTTCCTTCCTTTCCAAATTCAGCCTTCCAATGCTGTGTCACAATTATGGAGCTGATGAGGGGAAATATAATAATAAGAGTCGAATTTCCATTGCAGGATTCTTTTTAGGATTTTGATTGTTTACATTAAAAATAGTACAAGAGAAAAACAAGTGAAATAAATTTTGCTAATCTGTCTTATTTAGCCCAGTGTCTCAGTCAGCTCTGTGTGCCTTAACAAAATACTATAGACTGGGTGGCTTAAACAGCACACATTTATTTCTCATGGTTCTGGAGGCTGGAAAGTCCAAGGTCAGGGTGCCAGCATGGTCAGTTCTGATGAAAGCCCCACCTTCATGATCTAATTACCTCTCAAGGACCCCACCTCCAAATACCATTAGGGTTCCAACATGTAAATTTTTTTGGGGGGAGTAGGGGAAAACAAACATTCATTTTGTAGCATCCAGTATATCTAAAATATTATAACTTTAACATGTAATCAATATACAAATATTGATGAGATACTTTAATCCTTTTTATAGTCAGTCTTCAAAATCATTTGTGTATTATATACTAAAATATATCTCAAAGTGGGTGCTAAATTTCCATCAGCAATATTTGAATATTATATGCCATAAAATTTATAATTTGAAAATGTGAATTCCAAAACCAAGTTGTTCCAAACACACTTAAAGTTTTCCAAACACTGTAGCATATAGCCAACACCAGTCTTTAGAACTAAATTTAAGTAAAATTAAATAAAATTTAAAATTCAGTTCCTCAGTCATACTGGTCACATTTCAAGTACACACAGTGACTTTTTATTTCACTCTTGTTTGGTTAGACTTTACTGGAAAATAATTTTTAAGTCTGGATTTAAGAGCTAAGAATAGCCCGACTGGTATGGATCAGTGGTTGAGCTTCAGCCTATGAGCCAGGAGGTCACAGTTCAATTCTGTGGTCAGGGCACATGCCTGAGTTGCAGGCTCAATCCCCAGCCTAGGGGCATGCAGTAGACAGCCAATCAATGATTCTGTCTCATCATTGATGTTTCTATCTCTCTTCCCCTCTCCTTTCCTCTCTGAAATAATAAATATTTTTAAGAAGAGAGTAAAGAAGCAATACATCAAGACCAAGTTTGTTTCACACTTATATGTACAGTCAGCTATACTTAAGAGTGCACAGTCGAGCAGAAGAAGAAGCAGTGAGTTCTGACCGTGATGCCGATAGCCGTGCACTGGAGGCCAGAACTTCTCCAAGCTGCCCAGAGAGGAGGAGGAATTAGAAATCTAGGTGGCTTATCCAGCCTGATTCTTTCATAGTCATTTTTTTATACACTTTTAGCCTAGCCACAAGGAATTTCTCCTGTGTGATTTGTTCTTCAAGGATAGATATATGGCCTTAAAGTAACAATAGTTGCTTTCATATCATAATCCCTATAACATAGAACTGACAGCAAGACTTTTTACATCAGTGACATTGATAGATCCACTACTTCAGAATAGTCACTGTGATTGTTGATGAAAAACAAGGATGAACAAAACAAGTATTAAGTTCATCATATTAAGCTCATCAAAAAATCGAGCTAATATTTCCTGACCAAGATTTTAAGGCAAGATTTAAGCCAATTGGTGTTAAGAATAATAAGTGTGCTATATCTCTGATTTGTCTATAGATTCATATTGTAATTTTCAAAGTTTTCCACTACAAATATTTATGCTATTATTGGATCTAATTATAAATTAGCAATTGCTTCATTTAGGGAATAACTCAACCAAATAGCAGAGAATTGAAAAATGCACAGGCCTTGGGGGAACACATTGGCAGGGATAACTAATTCTGTCTGCTGATGGGAATCAGCATAGGTCATTCAGAAAAGAGCTCTGGATGGAACAAATTATTCACCTTCAATCAACAGTGAGTGGTTTCCTCAGCCTTGCCCTACTGACATCAATTAACCCTTGTGGCATTCTTCATTTATTTGAAATCTCCAAGCACACCCCATCCTTCAAGGTAGCTATCTAGGACTTTTAAAATTTGTTTTGCTTCTTTTTGCAAAGGTTTTAAATGAAGTGTTGTGTTATTTTTACTCTTTATATGTTCTTAAGAGTATTCTGTCCATCCCATGTTGACTTCTTGTTTACTCTCACTAATGAGTATATCTTGAGATTTTATAAAATGAATGCAGGCCTTGAGAGAATTCCCGGGAGACTCTGGTTTAATAACACATTAGTTTGGTGACGTGTATGGTTATATTAAAAATGTACTAATGGCACATAAAGATGGATTTCACTGAAGGGTCCAGAGGAAAAAGCCCACACAGAACCATCTATATCTCTGTCACTTCATCCTTTGCAGAGGCTAGGTTGTGTGTGTTGGGGGGGAGGAGGCGAAAGATCCTAAAACATAAATGATTTCATATAAATGTCTTCAATTTGCAACAGCCTTACAACTCCTGCTGTGAGCCATCAACTACCCCTCAGATTAGTTGTAATAGGGAGCTGTGTATCAAGAATTCTGCCACAGAACCCCCTAATGAGAGCTGATTAAAAATTTTTGAAATGCTTACTCAGGGATGTATACTTAAGAGTGAATTGTAACCTTTTCAGATTTGACATTTCAAAAGAAGTAAATATTGAGCAGTGGGAGGAGGCGGAGGCAGTAGAGGAAAAGGCAGTTTCATAACTTCAGAAAAAGGTTCCATCAGAAGGAGCCCTTGTTCCTGGTAAACCTACCAAGCAGTCAATGGGGCAATCGTCTGTTTTATACAACTCATTGTTCCTCTTTAGAATGGGCCAGTATGTGGTGCTAATCAGAGAGATTTACATTGGAAGAGTTCCTCCTTTCTTTGATTGTATAAATAATTAAATTATATTTCATTGAATTTCTTTTTCCAGTCCTTAATTTCTCTATTAAAAATTTAATTATCTTACCATTAAACTTAACCTGAGTATTTTCAAGACTCTTTAAGTAAATGCTTCTATTGAAATTAGATTAGTTCTTGATATTTTCTCCATGGATTATGCATGGAAGGTGGTTTACCATGGTTAACAGGCCTTTCCATGAGTGTGACCACACTGACCATAATCACTAGCCTTCTCTGTTTCTTTATCAAAGAGGAATCTAGTGGTGTTGTTGCTTCTATTTTCCAGGGCTGCTTTGCCAAAGCACATGTTAGCTATACTGACTTGGGAGTCAGGATGAATAAATGAGCACATTTGGCTCAGAGTTGGGAGGAAGGAATGAAGGAGAGGTAAATGAAAGTAGGCATGGTGCCCATGGTGTAGGGGGTGAGGAGGTAAGGAAATAACCAGAAGCTGAGGTTTCTCCATGCTCTCTGAAGCAGGAGATGTGATTCTGCCATGAAATGGGCATGATAGGATGTGGGAGAGGCTCCTGTGGGGAGCAAGAGAAGTACAAGCAGAACAGGTGCTTGTGGAAGGCTGCCAGACAGCCCTTTTGGATAAGATGGGGAAATACAGCTGTATGAAGCAGGAGACAGATGGACAAGAGGTATTTGGCAAATATTAATCTGGGAGCAGTGGGCGGCAAGGACAGTGATAAGATTTGGAGATAAGATGAGAATAATCAATGAAGAAGAGATCACAGTAGTCTGAAAAAGGGATGAAAAAACTGTAAGAAATGATGATTGTACAAGAATGGAAGAGAGGATCCAGAAAACAATGCAAAAGAAGAATCAATTTCATATGGTGACTGAATATATAGAGTGTGGGAGTAAAGAGTCAAAGATGATTGCTTGAACTCTTTAGAGGGCAGGGATTGAGTCCTCCCCATTTTGTAATCTAGCACCAAGCACAACATGTCTAGACATGTAAAATGTATGCACATCAATCTATTCTCATTTGAAATAAGATTGAGGAAAACTTCATATTTCTGTATTAAATAATAACATTTTATAGGTGAGGTTGTGAGGAGACAAATGCACCATTCTATGCATAGTAATATGCATAATTACTTTTATTTAAAAATAATCAATAAAACTTTTTTTGTTAGGATAGCAGAAGGAAGCTATTTTATGAGGAAGATGTTTATTTTCATTTCAGAGTCTGAGTCCATTGTAGGTCACTTAAATGGAAATGTGCAGAAGGTAGTTTAAAAAGCAAGATCAGAGCTTCAGATTGAAATTGTACTTAAAGCTAGTGATAAGGAAAAAGTTGCTCACTTTTTCTTTGTTTCATTCATTCATATTCTCATTTCCTTCCAAAGGGATTTGAGGCAGCTCATAAAAATACTTCTATTAGCACTACATGAAATTGAAATATTTGGATGGAGAGAAGACATGAGTGGAAAAAAAGTGCCAAACTTTTCTGGTTTGTATTGTTGCCAATAGTGGGTCACACACTCCCATGTGTGGTCAAAGCTTCTAGTAATCAAGCAGGACAAATATCAATAGTTACAAAATGTACAGAGTATAAAAGAAAAAATAGAACTAAATGTCCAGCAACACAGCTTTTCTGTAGTTGCCACAAAGGATTTTTTCCCATGGCATCTATCAAGGAGCTGTTATGTAGTACAATGGCCAATAATTACAAGAGTATTTCTTCCTTTATTAACTGCAATAGAGAGTTTCATAAAACCTTTTCTTATAATGTTCCTCAGTACATACATTTGACCAAATAATGCATGAGAATTTGAGCTTATCTTGAAGTATTTCTTATTTGTTGTTTCCTTAAAGAAACTCATAGGTTTATTGGACATTCTGGGCATTTCTAGGCATTTTACTTTTTGTTCAACAAAAGGAAAATTTTTGTCTTACCCTTATATAGAACAGCATGCTTTTCTACTTGAACATAAATATAATCATTTGGAGGACAATTTGTAAATACCAATGGCCTGACTTCCCAATTCTATTTCTAAGGATTGACCCTACAAAAACTCTCATATACCAAGGAGGTATATAAATAAAAATGGTTTTCCATTACAACATTGGTTATAATAGTGAAGAATTTTACAATCATTGACCTTTCCATAAGAAGTTTGTTAATTAACCTGGATGATTATTTAAAGAGTTACCATAGATACATCAAAATGAATGAGCCAAAAATACATATGTCAACCTAAATGCAATTGGAAACATAATCCTGATAGAAGAAAAGTTGCAGAAAGATGATACTATTTATATAGATGTTTAAAACTTTGAAAACAGAATTATATGTGGTTTGCATATACATGAATATATAGTAAACACATAAAATACACAAAGCTGTGGTGGATTCCAACCTCACATTGTGTTACCTCCAAGAGTATAAATAGGGAAGGGATTGTGAATGAGACATTAGCTGCATCCACAATGCTCTGTACCTCAAAAAAATAAAATAAAAAGAATTCTGTTACAAATGAAGAAGTGAGTACCTTATATATTTTGAAATAACTCATAAGTAAAATAAAATTAGAGAAAATAAGATGAGGTCATTTAAATATGAATAACTTTTTTCTAAATATTCATATATCAGATGGTCTCATGAAGGTGAAATCAAGTATATAAAGCTTGTGAAACAAATCTATATTAAGGCATTTTTAGGTGCTTATAAGGGCAAGAACATGTTGGTTATCTATTATTAGTGAAATGTACGTCTTACATTATATTTTTGAATGGGAAGCAAACAGCAGTTCATATTAAATAACTTGGGATTTTAATCGATCTCAAGTTACAATGTGGCTTTTAAAAGATATAACATACCCTAGTTTAGTGCTCAGCTGTAGGTCATACCCAAGTTTATGAGGCCATCCCCCATCTGGAAAAGTGTTCCTGGTACATTTTATGAGAGGCATTGATCACTTAGAGTGGATCAGAGGGAGCAACCTGCAGGATGAAAGGCTTAACTGTGGAATGAGAGAAGGGCTGAAGGAATAAGAAATAAAGCGAATGAGAAAGGGAAAGGCTAGGAGGAGCATAAATAACAATAACACAATGCAATGTACAACACAAATATAAGAAGGATTACTACAAAGAACATCTGAGGAGGAGAGGGGGAACCACGTTGGATTCAACAAACCAAAGTTCAGCTCATATACATAAGTACCTTCTACCTTAGATTGCTCCAAAATTGGAATGGGCTCCCTCCCTATAGCAAATTGCTCATCATAGTAAGAAGCTGGCTTAATCAAGAACATTTTTAAAGTAGAATTCTTCCTTGGAGTAGAAGGCAAACTGGATTACTTCTAATTATTATATATCTATTCATATATAGTGCAACATTAAAAATAATGGACTGAAAAAAATAAAAATAAAATAATGGAGTGCTTGATTTATTTTTTTATATTTAATACATGCTCCCCAGAAACCAGTTCACTTTCTAAAATATTCACACAAGAGTGTTAAGTATTATCAAAACCTTACTTGATGGGTAAAACAAAAATGCCAGGATCCTTTGTACCTATAGAACGAGGGAACATGGATCTAAAGTAGAGTTCATCTTAGAAATGAGAAGTAAGGCTCAGATATTTCTGCTTCCCCCTGAGCTTTATGGTTAGTAAGGGGCCTAGCACTGTCCTTGATAACCACTCCTTCATTGTTCCCACCCAGGGGTTGAAGCTTAGCTCACAGCAATCTGTAGTTGAACAACAATAGCAGCAATGAAAGTCCCTGATAACACCCTCCTGCATCCACAATCACCCATGTACTCCCTGACAGGGATCATCTAGGACAATGGTCGGCAAACCCGGGCTCATGAGCCACATATGGCTGGCAAGCCGCGGTTTGCCATTCTGTTGACTAATGAGTTTGCCGACCACTGTCATATACTACCCTTTACCTCTTTGCACACAATATGCCACAATTGCCTAATCCTCACAGCTTCCAACTACACGGTAACATTTAGTCTCTTCCAGGGGTCGGCAAACTCATTAGTCAAAGGAGCGGCAAACTGCGACGCACGAGCCGCATGTGGCTTGCGAGCCGAGGTTTGCCGACCACGGTCTAGGGGCAGCAGCATTGGGAATCCTGCATCTGGGTCCAACACTAATCCTCAGTTTTCCCCCACCCACATTGCAGCTAGAGGCTTTTCTATGTGTTGGCTAACACCAGTGTCTCCAAGAGGTAAACCTCAGTCTTACTAGTCCCCAATCCAGAGAGAGGGTAGCTTATGACTGGATACATGACAGTTTTATAGAACCAGCCTCCTTGGCTGAGGTAAAGACCAGAATCTCCTATCCCAGTTTCAGCCAAAGACTCAGTAGCCACATGACGCAGCAGCCACCTGATTCTGCAGCCAGATGATTCAGCAGTCAGATGACTGGACCCAAAGTTAACCAATGCAGCAGATTCATTTCATTGAACATTGCCATGAGGATTACTGTTTCCTCTATTGTTGAAAATGTAAAGAAAGTTATCCTACTTACACTCTAAGCTTGACAAATTGATTCATTGTTAACTAAAATTTGAGGTTATCAAACCTTCTTCCTCAATAACAAAACAGGAGCCATATCTTTACAAAATAACAAGGGGGATAGAACATTTAATTTGAAACCATAAGGTAAGATTTTTGAATTTGTGACTGCTTTGAAAGCTTAAGGACACAGAGTCCCGATGTAATTATCAGAGCATTTACTATATTTGGGAGTTAATTCATTGCCCCTAAGTTTTTTTTTCCTATATTTCAGCTGTGAAAAATACTTGCTCTTTTAGTAAACACTATGGACAGGCAAAGAACTGATGTTTACGAAAATTTATTAGTATATCTGCCTCTCTAACTCAGTCTGGATCCAATATTAAACATTGATCATAAGTGTTTGTGCTTTGTGCATAAAACTGTTTCAGAGATGCTAAGAGTATTATGGATTCTCAGGATTCTTGCTAGATTTGATTTTTTATTTCATAGGCTGATAATGTGTATGATTATCAGTATGAAATTGGCCCTGATTAAAAGTGCTAATTGAAATTTTAAGGGGATTTTTGGTGTTGTCTTTGGTGTGTGTGTATAAGTATATCTAATCTTTATATATATAAGCCTAAGTGACTGACTGATTGACCAACCAGCTGCTAGCTATGACGTGCACTGACCACCAGGGGGGCAGGCACTCAACACAGGAGCAGAAACCACAGGCATGGAAACATGGAGCAGATTGATGAATCTCAGAGGGAAGGGGGGAGGGGAAGAGCAAGAAGAGATTAACCAAAGATCTTATAGGCATACTAGAGGCCTGGTGCACATATTCATGCACTAGTGGGATCCCTGGGCCCAACCTGGGGGGATCAGGCCAAAACCTGCTCTTTGATATGCCCTGAGGGGCCCTGGATTGCGAGAGGGTGCAGGCCAGGCTGAGGGACCCCACTGGTACACAAACCCATGCACTGGGCCTCTAGTACTTATAATAACCCAGTTATGAAAAACTGGAAAGGAGCAAAAAGAAGGGACTAGAGAGGAAAAGAATAGACACATGCCCAGTAAAGTCAGGGAAGGTATTTGCCTATTAGTCACACCTGGGAACAGGTCATTGGCTAAAATAAGCATGGCCACTGCAAGCATGGGAAGATGTGAGATATTTAAACTCCTCAACAAAGGAATTCTCTCTCTCTCTCTTGTTTTGTGCTCTTGTTCTTGCTCTGCACTTCTGGCTTGTGGAGTACTTAAGCACCTGCATTTGCCTATATGACTCGAGGCGATGTGAACTCCACACATAATAGACCTGCAGCTAGCCTGATGCTAGTCTAATGCAAATGGAATAATGGGAAGTTAATAATTGAGCTGTGAAATGGAGTTGGGTGTGACTCCTCACCTTGAAGAGAATCATTTACAACCAGTATAGGAGTTGACATCACCAAACCCAGCTACAACATGGAATGAAAACTTTGGACACTGGCTTTGCTTCTAGCTCTGCTGAATCCTCAGCTACACCTCTTCCAAGACTGAATTAAGGGAAATGGGACTGTAGAAACTGAGGAATGTAATTCCATGTAAATAAATCTTTCTACCACATCTCTTCCTCCGTGGGGGCCTCTAGGAATGCTATTAGCAGCACCCTAAGAACTCCACCCCCACCATCAATGGAGAAAGGCCATAATTCATTTCTCTGATAACAGATCTAGTTCTTTCTTGGCCATTGCATGGTTCTAAGTAACTTGACCAAAGTCATAGTGGCAGAAGCAGAGTGAAAATCAGGACCATTTTCATTATGTTCAAGCAGCAATTCTCAATCTATTTTCCCTTTATCATACATAGCATATGAGGAACATGTCATAACACACTCTCATGGGCATTACTAGAGTTGAATGCACTTTTTGGCCTCTCCCCATAATTTAACCTTTTTCTCTGCTATTCAAGAAAGCAAATCAAGATGCAAGTCAAAGTAGCATTCTTATATCACAGTCTTGTACTTTCTTTAGTTTAAGAAGGGAAACATTACCCAAAACTCACTAAGGTTTAGTTACTTCCGAATTATTCTCAGTTCATTTTGCTGGCATGTTGCTCTTTCCTACTTCCCACTCTGCTTAGAAAGTAGATGTATCCTCTTGTACACTGAGTGTGAGGAGTTATGACCCATGTGCAGAATGAGTTCTAGAGATTAGAAGGGTCAAGCTGAGCACTTGATGTCTTGGTATGAAGCAAAAACATCCCACATACCTTTGGTCATGGTGCCAGAGGCTTCCCTGCTGGTTCCAGCACCAGCCCGTTCACTGGGTTTGGCTGTCTGGGCTGCTCTGTTGATACTGAACAGAAAAGTTTGCTTCTCTTAAATGTGTTTACTCACCACATTAAAAAAGGTTTGACACAGTTTACTGTAAAGTCATAGAACTTGTCATTGAAAGGAAATGAACAATAATAGGAAGTTAACAATTGAGCTGTGAAGTGGGAGGAGGGAGTAATTCTGCACCTTGAAGAGAATCCTTCACAACCAGGACAGGAAGTGACTCTGAAATGTGACTCAAGTCTGGTCATTTTCTGGTTCTACCTCACAGTCCCAAATTCTTTAGCAAGTTACTGTAATAAATATATTCACATACAATCTCCATTAAATATGCTGGAGCACCTCAGCTCAGTCACAACTCATAATTAAGTAATTTTTAAAAATTAGGTCTTTAGCCCTGGCTGGTTTGGCTCAATGGATAGAGCATTGACCTGTGGACTGAGGGGTCCTGGGTTCGATTCCAGTCAAGGTCATGTTCCTTGGTTGTAGGCATATCCCAAATGGGAAGTGTGCAGAAAGCGGCTGATTGATGTTTCTCTCTCAACAATGTTTCTAACTCTCTCTCTCCCTTCCTTTCCGTAAAAAAATATATATATATACATATACATATATATTTTTTTTAATTAGGTCTTTATCCTATTTCATTAGGGGCTGATATATTAGCAGTTTTCTGGAGACCCTTGTGACTTCAAACGGGAATGTGATGCTATTTGTTGATTCTGCGACTGTTATTCCTTGGCCCTGATTAAAAGTGCTAATTGAAACAACTGAGAAAAACTTCCTCTGTATATAACTGCACATGTAAGAAAATGCAACCACTATTGCATTCTGCTTTTTTCTCCATTCTGCATTTTTTGGTTTTGAGTGCTTCACTTCAATCTATCACTACCTAAGAGCAGTCCATGAACTTGAATAAAGAACTGCACTTTGGGACCTCAGGTTGACGTCCCCCTCATAAGTTCTGTTTCTCTGTCCCATCAGCCTTACTCTCTGATGGTGTGGTTATGAGGAACAGAGTCAGAGGGCCACAGACATAAAGTTCCTGAACCTAAAAGGCAATGTGGGACACAGTGACAAGTACCTCTGGCCACATACACAGCTCACCAGAGACCAGTTGGTATGGTACCTCATGTCTTTTTAGTCAAAGGTGAATATTAGGGATTATGAACATTAGGAGCCTCTTGATTGCATTTTTTTCTATCTGTGCACAGCAGACTATAGTCTATGCAGCCTTTGCCTAGCATGTCTCATAGGTTGGTACTAACTTATCTATCCTTAAAACATCAAATAAATTCTTCCCCCATGTTTTCTAAGTTATTTCCTTCTCTACTTACTATTAGTTGTTCCCTCTGTATACTCCCAGCTCACTGGGGTTTTGTTATTATTGTTGGTGGTGGTGGTAGATTGTGTGTGTGTGTGTGTGTGTGTGTGTGTGTGTCTGTGTGTGTGTCTGTGTGTGTGTGTGTGTGTGTGTGTGTGTGTATCACAGTGATAATACTCTTGCTTTGCTCTGTAAGGATCAAATCACATGTCAGTTTCCCCAACTAGACTGGGCTCTTCAAGGGCAGAGATTATGATCTCTTTTGTATCCCCAGTCCATTGTGTAGTGTAGAGTAGGTGACTTACTATTTTTTTCTGAGTAAAGAAATAAAGGAATAAATTGACCCACAATGTATTTAAAAATGCACCCACATAGCGTTGGTCTAAAGTGAGTAATTAACTGGCTAGTGGGTTTTTTTCACCCAACTACTTTGCTTAAATGGGTCCTGATCTCCCTAGAGATGAGCAGACAGATGGAAGAGCAGCCACCAGACTCTACACAACTGAGCTGAGCACTGCCTGCCTTCCTGGTGTGAATGCCACTCTCAGCTGCACAAAATCATGCTCCTTCCTGGGGAAAGGAAAGTCTGGATCATCCCATATGTCCAGCTGCCTGCCAAGTGTTATCATGAATGTTCAGTTCCCTAGGCTGACAGTAATAAAGTTGGGACTTAATGCCCCTCACCTCAGCGTGTTTGGGAAATACATTGTCATTTAGAATCTCCTCATGAGCCACAACAGACACGTTCTTTTCACTAATGGGCATCTGTTCTTTGGTTAAAGCTCCTGGTCTGATGCCTTCTTGAACACAGCTCAGTTTGGCCAAGGGCTCTATTAAATTATTATTTATTAGTGGCATCCATGAGAAATGAAATGATCATCCAACATGTACCATGTCATCACACTGGTCATGACTGTTAGCCACCCTCATGGTACCAGGAAACAACATCAAGGCCTGGCAGAGAGACAAAGCCACTTGCCACACCATGGCTATGATCTGGTTCCACTGAGCATGCCCTGCTCAACCTCCCAAATATGTGTCTTCATGATTTGGTCCAAAATATAACATCTCTATTTATACTGAAGTCCCAAGAGGAGGATGAATTGCATTATAATGAATGTGTGCTTTGCTAGCTACAGCATAATAAACATGATGCTATAATTATCCATGTTGTCACAGAGCAAGGAAGCTAATCTCTTGAAGCATTAGTGTCCCGTGTCACTAGCAGACAAGCTCAGCATTTTACATTTGTTTTGTGATGATGCACAGCTTTGTAGTGTGTTTGTTTGTGTCAGCATTTCAGCCATATCTGGATGTAGACCATATTTGTAAATAAGTCTAAGTAGAAGTCCTTATGGTTATAATGTCTTTGTGATCTGGCTCTGCCTTTCAATTTCGCTCTGTGAAGAAGTTTATTACCAAAGATAGTCATAGCTCTCCCTCAGCAACTCTAGAGTCTCCGCCTCATTCTAGGTAAAGTGTACAAATTGATTGAAGTAGTGAGGTTTGAGGAACCTTTTAAACAAATTCTACTCCAAATCGTTGTTGGGTTTGATGCATTACATTCTGCATTGGTGAGTCAATTTTGAATCTAGAAGATACTATCTCCCATAATGTCATTCATTTGACAAATCTTTCAGGGTCTCAACTGTGTTACTCGCTCTCTGGGCACTGTGTATACAACAGTTGATCAAAACAAAACCCTGTGACATTCTAGTGGGAGGAGACAGAAAATAAATCAAATAAATACATAGGATGTATAAGTTTATAATGACAATATGTGCTACAGAGGAAAAGAAAACAATAAATAAAAAGGTCATTTGGGGAAGTGACCTGTAATTTGTAGTCTGATCAGGAAGGCCCCACTAAAATAATGTTAAAATGTGATTATCTCAATTGAAAAATGTGTAAAGATGAGATTTTACTTAATAACTAAAACTGTTAACAGTTGGTACCTTCCAGGAAATTATCTTGCAGGCCCAACTGCTGTTGAACAAGTTGGAGATATTAAATAGGGTGACATCAAAAAAGAATTCTTCTATTTTATACTTTGGCTTGGAGCCTCCTTGATCCTAAGGGTACAGAGCCCTTATGTGATCATCTTCCGATTCTACTTCCCTTACTAGGGTTTCAGGAGCCTCGGATGGAAAGAATCATTCTTTGAGAAACATTAATTACACTTAGGGGAAAGATTTTCTCCATTTTGAAATCCCAGTAACAATTTCCCCCTTAATCTCTACTTCTTCTTTCCTTTGTAGATAGTTTTTATAAGTTTCGTAAACTTTTAAAATAGTTCTCCACTTTCCTTGAATCCTTGATCATTAGTAGTGCAGAGAGAAAAAAAATCCATATATATATAGTAGGTAGTTCATATTATATTCACCAGAATGGTAATTGCGCCTGGGTTTTTTAAAGTCTTTTATCTCTGGACTCTGAGTAAACCGAACTCCTCCTCCATCACAGAATTATTGAAAATGAAGTTATGATAATAGCTATTCTGCAGTATCATCTAAACTTGCAAGTTATTAGACATGAAAGAAAGGCAGCAGATTGAAACTGAGGACTAACTGGAGGATGTGGAGTCTGCAGAGGGTCCTACAACATCCCTGTAGGGGACGGAGGCTGGAAGGTGATAAATGTCTTTGACTTCAGGTACATCATAATCACCATGGCAACTTCATGAAAATAAAAAGGGTGGGTTGAGCTGTGTTTTCTCTATTCTTTGATGATTTTCTTGCCTTGCATCTGCCACTCTTGATTAAACACCATGGTTGTGAAATGAAAGCTCTGCCCCTGAGTGGGCTGGTTCTAATAAACCTGTTTGAGTGGGTGTGTGCACCAGAAACCGGGCGCTGAGCTCAACAGCAACCATATGTGGGAAGAGTTGAGTTGCTTCCTTTGAAGGTTAGTGAGAACCAGGCTGGGTGGGATGGAACACCTGGACTGGTCTGAAGGAAATATCAGCCAACAGAGGCCCTACTAGACAACCCCACCTCTGGGCTGACTCTGGAATGCGATTTCTCTTGGGCAGAGCTCATATTACTGAAGTATGAAATCATCACAACCCATATTGCATTTGGTAGTTGGCAATTGCGTAACTTTGATTATGATTAAATATATTTTTCACCCAAAACACCAACATAAGCTGAGTTTCACTGTAAACTGTAAAGGTCATCAGTTTTGTTTTGTTTGTTTGTTTGTTGTTGTTGTTTTTAAGTCACTGACAGTCCAGCACAGTTGCTTCAGAATTACCTGGAGGGCTTGCTAAAACTGGGTGCTGGACCCTCTACTCCCTAGCCCTCCCCAACACACACACACACACACACACACACACACACACACACACACACACACACACCTCTTATATAAATCTGGCATGGGGCCCAGGATTCTGTTTCTAACGTCATTTAGAAGAATTTGCATTTGTTGCTGCTGTTGTGCCTGGGCCACACTTTGAGAGCCTCGCCCTGTTAGGGAAATGCTTTTCTTTTTCATCATGGTTGAAATGTAACAACATTCCATTTATTAGTTTTTATTCTTTGTATATTCTTCTGAGTTTCTGAAATTGCCCCAAAGGAAATGTTCTCAAGCAGCTTCTTGTGAAACACAGACAAATAACACTACGCCCATTGCAGATGCATATTGAGACTCAATCGATGTGTGTGCATGCTTTGTCTGTGAGTAGAATTATTTATAAAACTGGAATTTGGACTATCTTTATGAAGTCATTACCACCATTCAGTTCACTTAGTAGTGATTCCTCTTTGCATCTGATAGAGCTAACAGATGAGCACTGAGTTGAGTCTATATTCTGTTCATCTTATTGAAATACTAGCAGCTCATTTCATAGTGAGTGTGCCACCTCAGTCATATACATACACATGTTATAAGTGTATATAAGTAGATACATATATAAGAATCTTTAATTATCTATCTATCTATCATCTATCTATACTGAATATGGAACTCAAGTTCCCTTGGACATGTATTAAAAGTTTCAAGGAAATGACCCTAAGTGTTTTTGTAGCATTACTATCAGGGAAGAAGTCACTTGGGACATAAATAAAGAATTTTTATAACATTTTAGGAGTAGAATTCATTTAGAAATAAATTTATCATAATTATGCCCTCAGAAAGCAAGGCTGCAAACTCCCACGATGCCAGGCAGAAGAGAAAGGGAGCATCACCCAGTTACTTTCTCTATTAGATCAGGAAAAACTGTTTTTAAGACATAAACAGACCAAACAGTAATTAAACTTCTATTGTGTGCATGTCAGTCATTAATGTATGATGTTATTATGTCTCTTTTCTCTCTGAGGGATATAGAACCCACTCAATTGATTTACTGAATTGCATTTGCTTTTAGTATATTCTCTGCAGAAATGGGATGAGGGGATCAATAGAACAGCAGTGCTTATTTCTACGGTGTTCCGAGGGATGGATCCATGGACACAGCTAGGAAGGCCTGGAGAAATGTGATAGGGACAGACTCTGTGACTGGGAAACTGTCTCTGCAAGAAGCTCTGAAACCCTTTTGAAATAGTTGCTACTTTTTCTTCTCTCCTGGATTAAATCCTTCTGACAAATAACGCGATTAGATTTTAGAGAGATTTGTTGTCCAGGTTCTCTTAAATCACATTGGAATATTGACAATAAACTTCCATTCATTCCTTCCAAACTGAAATACATTTTATACACAGTCCAAGTGGTCCTCAGCCTACACCTTCCAACAATATCCTGCTACTCATGGAGGGAGAATAGTGATACTCAGTTCAGTAACATGGAGTCTGTTTTCCCATCATGAGAGAGAACATCCAAATGACAGCAATAACCATCAGAACTGAGGCCCATCTCGTTAGGGAGGGAGGACACAACATACATGAGATACGTACTCAAATGTTGGTTTTTGCAACAAGTACTATCAAATTTCAGGAAAGAAAAAGAAAAAACGAAGAGTTGCCTTTACTTTGGGATAAATTCTGGGTAGGGCCCATTTCGAATGAGGACAAAATGTTCCTATGTCCTGGTGATCAGACTTAGGAAGAAGTCACTATGTAATTGGTTGTTTAATCAGGCAGGAGCCACTTCAGCATTTCTCTATCAGCGGGGCTCAGGAACAGCAAGCTAGTGGGAGGAATTGCTAGGGGACTTGATTTGAAGCTGTGTTTGCCAAGTATGTCCACAGGTTTTTAAAAAGATGCCTTTGTTTCTATTTTATGTAATCTTTTTTTCTTATGTATTTCTCTGCTTATGGTTACTGGGAAAGAAACCAAGACAATTCTTGGGGTGCTAAAGCATCTTACCCCTGATGCTGCCAGGGTTGTAGAGTGCCCACCAACTTCTTAAGATGCCACCGGGATAAAAATAGCTCTGATTAGAAACAAAGTCTTCTCCAGTCTCCCTTCCCAGGAAGAGTCTCCTTTTCTTATTTAACTTCCTTACTCCTGGCCCCATCTCCCTAATTGCATCTTATTATATCTAGAGATGCTCTCCTGATCTCTCTCGTTTTGTCTGTGTACTTATCCTCAACAGTTCTCCATCAAGGATTCCTTTGAGCATTACAGTGCAGTTTCCTCGAGACTGATTAGGATTTCCTCAAGAATCTCAGATATTTGAGAATAAGCAAGAGCCTAGTCACATGCAAAGTGGACCTGGTGCCTTTTTACACTTGACTGCTTCTTTGTGGGCCAGTTTGATGGGGTCACTCCTGAAAGATATACTCTTGCTCAGCACTTTCTTTGTAGAACTTCGTGCAGGATCATTCTTTCTTTGTGACACAGCCCCGGAGAAGCCCAGGTCAAGAACCAAACTGGGTCATCTTAGTGCCATCCTCCTAGTGATGGCAACTGATTATAGCACAGCCTCTCTGAGCCTGCATCTCTGCCTGGAGTGGCTGCCTCTTGACAGACAGCAGGTGTCCAGTACAGGGAGAAGGGACAGAGAAGCAGAGCCTAGAGGAACTTAAGAAAACTGCAGGTCTGCTTTCATCTTTGAACATATCATTTAGAAAGGCAGTTCTTAGTACAAAGTAGCATTATAGTTGTCTTCTCCCCACCCCCTTCAAGATAAATCTTAGAGTTCCAAAAGAAAGTAGTTTCAGGGTGTTCAACAGCCATAAAATTCACGTTACTTATTTTCAGCAACAAAACTGATTCCATTGGAATTTATATTGTAGGAGGATTGTTCTACTAGTGACAAATTTCTGACATGCCACAGCACTGGATCTCAGTTGAAATTACTGTTGATTTCTGTGTTCTGTGCCATCGATATGTTTCTCTACCTTACCTAGCACGGAGTTCCTCCTACTACCTTGAATTCTAGTGGAGCTCTACTTACATTACTTTTGAGAACTTGAATGGATATTAAGTTTGTTTATGCGGGTAACGAAATATACTGTAGCGGCTCCCTTACTGCTTCATCCCTTTCCCTCTTTATTTTCCTTTGTACTGTTATCCAACAGTTGTTTGTCTAGGGCAGTGGTTCTCAACCTTCCTAATGCTGCGACCCTTTAAGGCAGCTCCTCATGCTGTGGTGACCTCTAACCATAAAATTATTTTCATTGCTACTTCATAGCTGTAATATTGCTACTGTTATGATCTGTAATGTAAATATCTGATATGCAGGATGTATTTTCGTTGTTACAAATTGAACATAATTAAAGCATAGTGATTAATCACAAAAACAATATGTAATTATATATTGTGAAATATTTATTTCTAATTACAAATAAATGAAATTTTGTCTTGAATCGTGCTATAGCATGGGTAACAGTCTTAATATGACAACAGTAAACTACATTGCTACATTTTGCTACACTGAGGAGCGGTGTGTTGGTTCCTAAGACCATGGGAAATAGGTGTTTTCCAATAGTCTTAGGCGACCTCTGTGAAAGGGTCATTCGACTTCCAAAGGGGTCGAGACCCACAGATTGAGAACCGCCTGTCTAGGGGTTTTGTTGTTATTGTTTATCTACTATCACAATCTTCCAAGCATCTAGAACAATGAGGGCCCATGAGAGGATAGATGAGCTCTTGGTTGGGAAGAAGATCTTTTACCTGGAAACTTCTGTTCTTGCGCTCTGAGAAATTGTATTGAATTACTTTTTTTTCTGTTGTTTCTTTGGGAACTCCTATTATTTACATATTGCATCCCTCATCCTTTTTCGCCTATTGCCTATTTTTAATTCTATTTTATGAGATATTTTCTTAAATTTATTCTACTTACTGGGTTTTCTATTGCTGCTATATGCTTAAATTTCCAACAATTAATTTTTTGTGTTTCTAGCTTTCCTTCCTTTAGCATCCTATTCTTGCTTTATAAATGTGATCTTCCCCTATGTCTATAAGGATGTCAATGATAGTTTTAAAGTTGTTTCATTTTGTTGTTGTGGACTTTTCTTCTCTCTGCACAGTCTTCCTTCTGAGTTATTTTTTAAATATTTTTATGTCTTTTATGTTAACAATGTGTTAGATCCTTGACTGCCTGCTCACCTTTAAGAATACTTTGACACAAAGTTCAGTGCCTGTGGGTGGGGCTTGCTGCCTGCGGGCAGTACTGTAAAGTAATCTGGTTTTTGCCCTGGAGGAAGACCCTGTGGGCTCTTGTCCTCGGAGTAAAGGCCAAGCTCCCAGTGTTTTCTGACTCTGCTTGGAAAGAGAACTGGGGAAGTGGTTGTTCCCAATATCAGGTTTGTTTATTTGCAGCCCTCCCTCTGGGTTTCTTTAAAGGAGCCTTGTCCCTAATGAGAGTGTATTACTCAATCTAAATTCTCTCTGTATCACCATCTCTGATGCGTGAATATTACATCTTCTGCCAGAATTGAGAAGGGCCAGTCACTCTATTCTGCTGCTTGGAGTAAGAATCTACCTGCTTTAATTTTTAGTCATTTCCGCAATATTTAAAGCGAATGGAAATGTGTTAAAAATTATATTGTGTGCATCCATATACCCACTATCATGCTTTAGAAAGGACCCCAGGTGCACGGTTACATGTTCCTCATGTGTCCTTCCTTGATCACTCTCTCCCCTCTGCTTTTATATTTACTTTAAGTACATCTGTCTATACCCAAGCCACTTATAATAATATTTTCCATGTTGTTAAATTTTCTCAATATTCATCTCTCTCTTGTATAATTTCAAGGTCATTATTTAACTCCCAACAGTTATCTCTCTGTGAGATAACTCATACGGG
This sequence comes from Lasiurus cinereus, assembly GCA_011751065.1. Lineage (NCBI taxonomy): Eukaryota > Metazoa > Chordata > Mammalia > Chiroptera > Vespertilionidae > Lasiurus > Lasiurus cinereus. The sequence continues at coordinate 6,193,439 of JAAGEH010000040.1, forward strand.
TGGTCTCTTCTGCAAAGACATACATTGAAGGAATAACTGTTTATGTAAGGCTCTAGGCCTACTTTCTTCAGTGGGTGAACCATCTATCCTCTGACCTGAGACTGCTGATAATGCTGCCAGTTCCATACTAACATGCTTTCTCTGGACCAGTTTGTCACCTGCTGGCTTTTCCTGGCATCCCAGGCTACTCGGCTTCCTTTAGTCGGCCCTGCTCTTAGATGTTCCATTCAGTTTCTATGTAAATACTGGTTCAGAGGTGGCACTCTGTTGATCAATAGCTTCAATGTAACCCTTGAGAGAGCCCCATAGACACAGTTGATCACAGTGCAGAAACCCAGAAGGAATTTGAGCATGGATGTCCAAAAATTCCCTGAATTGTTTAGAATGGCATGGTTCATGGGCACCAGACTCTTAGCTCCCAGAGAAAATGCTAATCGCTTATCTGCTTTATTCAGCCTCATTTTATTTTTACATTTTTTATTTTATTTTTTTTACATTTTTTATTTTTATTTTTTTATTGTGTTACATGTATACATATCTCCTCATTGCCCCCCTCCCTCCCAGGCATACCCCAACCCCCCAGTGTCTTGAGTTCATTGGTTATGCTTATATGCATGCATACAAGTCCTTTGGTTGATCTCTTATCTACCCCACCTCTCCTTAACCTTCCTGCTGTAATTTGACAATCTGATGCATTACTGCCTCTGTATCTATCCTTTTGTTCATCAGATTATAATGTTCTTTATTATCCACAAATGAGTGAGATCATGTGGTGTTTCTCCTTCATTGACTGGCTTATTTCACTTAGCATAAGGCTCTCCAGTTCCATCTAGGTTGCTACAAATGGTAAGAATTCCTTCTTTTTAATGGCAGCATAGAATTCCATTGTGTAGATGTACCAAAGTTTTCTGATCTACTCATCTGCTGATGGGCACCTAGGCTCATTAATATTGGATAGTTTGGCAAAACCTCTGCCAATATATAACATCTTTGTACATAGGGAACTGGAAACCTCAAATTGACATCCAGGTTTAATTCCCTTCCTATTTTGACATGATATCTATTTTAGGTGTTTGGTAACATAACTGTTTTAGCCTGCATCTCCCGGGTTTAGAGGTTATCATTTATCTTTTTTTTTAAAAATTTTTTATCAGTACATAAGTATAACTTACAGAAAAACACTTAAATGCAATGAAATAGAAGAAACTTCCAAAAGGAAAATTATGTTAATATTTGTGCATTTTTTCCAATTATTTTGCTTCTTTACTATGATGATAGAAACAAAGTTCACATGCTAAGTTTGAAATATGATTATTATTATTAATGTGATTACAATGCTAATATATGTTCACTATAGAAAATTTGGAAAATGCAGAAACGCATAAGAAATTTAAATCCAGAATCTTATTACAGATGTACCTCAAGATACGAGTGCCCTAACATACGAGATTTTTGAGATAAGAGCCATTGAGCGAGTGATTTTTGCTTTGAAATACAAGCAACATTTGAGATATGAGTAATCGTGCGGATCGGCCGGCTGCACACGACCCACCAGTTTACCGTGACTCGAGCGTCTCATAGTTTCCCACGCCTCAAGGTTACGGAATGAATTAAACTCGTATCTCGAGGTACCACTGTACTTAGATATAACCATTTAAAACTACGTAATTACATATTTATTTAAAGCCTCAGTTTTTAATCACAAAAGTATGAAGATTTAATATTAGTGGAAGTCCAGTTGCCTTCCAAAAAGGCAGTATAAGTTTACACAAAAATATATAAACATGCCTGTTTCTTCACACATTAACCGACACTGCATATGTCAATCTTTAATTGTTTAATCCACCTAAGTGGTATAAAAATACTAGTTTTTATTTTAATTCATATTTACTTGAGTTTCAGCATTTATCCAAATCTGTTTTACTTTGTTGTTGTTTTTTGTTTTGTAATCAGGCTGTTTGCTGCTAGCTCTCTGACAATCTATGTAGAAAAACTACATTCCCCAGGATGCATCACTTCCAGGGTATGTCCTATTCCTACTTCTGTCCATAGTAGCTTAATGCATTAACCTATTATATGCCCTAATCCATTTCAGAATTAGAGCATGTTTCAAGAGACCATCATCAGACCACTTACATAGTAATCCCAGTCATTTTCTGAACATCATAGTTGGAGTGGATGTAGGAAAAAGCATTTATTGGGCAAAATTGATGCTTTTCATTGTTTACTAAGAAAAGCAGAAGCTAGTTCTGAGAGCACCTAATGAGATAAAGCGATGGGCAGGGGTGGCATGTAGGGATCTATATTCATAATTGCAGGCTTACTTGGTTTCCAAATAACAAAGCACAAATCCACTCCTGTGCTTTTTGGACAATTAGGTTGGTGCTTATTTCTCCCAGATTCTATAGTTAGCCCTTTGTTTGTGTTGTGTTTTTCTGATTTTTCTGTTTTGATGTCTTTGTCATTATCACTGTGTGAATTTGGAAAGGCCATGCCATGAGTATGAATCAGACACTATTTTAAATTAGAAGTCTCTGCATTGCCCTCTGGATGAAATATTTTACATAATTTTATTCTATTTCAGCATGAGCTTATAAAATGTTGGAAAATGTAACAAAAGGAAAGGAAATAGTAGATGTCTAAGTCTTATCATTGTACTTAGCATGCTTTCCCTAGGATACTGACAGAGGGTATCAGAGAACCCAGCACAGCTTGAAATATTGAATGATGGGATTTGTGCCAATGCAACATATGGTTTTATATGAAGAATGAATATTGTATTATCTGATGTGTGATGCCAGGGAGGAAAGTGGATTTGTGAAGACCTGGGGCAGCTGAGCCTACATCAGACACAGTCCTCTTCATGAATGGTGTCTAAAGTCAAAAGCTGGATTGAAGGACTCAGTTGAAGGAGTCAGACAGGAGTGAGGTTGTTAATGAGTTACAGCTGTGCCCCAAAATGTCACCAGCAATTGCTACAATCAATTACATTTTGAATGAGTTGATAATGTCCCTAGTGGTCTGAACTTCATCCAAGCTGCCTGAATGTCCTGACATCACTAGCATTTTCATTTCATTCCTGTTCTTAGAGAGGCCTCCATTGCTACATCTCTCTCTTGTACAATTTCAAGGTCATTATTTAAAATGTTCACTGGCTACCAGCTCATTGATGGTCTACATATGTGATAAAACTGCTCCTCCAATCACGAGCAAGCAAATGCAGTGTGAAGGGTCACCTTTACTGGCTACAAGCTGTGAGGAGAGCACAGATTGACTGCTTGTATTGCCACATGGATTGACACACACCATGACACATAGGGTTTCCTCTACGACACTCATTCTCAAATTTGAATGTGCATACATGTCCCCTGGAACAATGGTGAAATGTGGGTTCAAAACCTGTAGGTCTCTGAGGGGCCCAGGGTTCTGCATTTCTCACAAGCTCCCAGGTGTTGCTTATGCTGCTTTAAATCCATGAAGTCTTATGTTCTAAATGTTTCAATTATAGCTTGAGAGAAAAACACAACCTTTGTTGGTTGTGATCCTGTGTTGGTTGTGATCCTGTGTTGTTCAGTTATTCATCTTATAGGACCTGGGCACTCCTATGCTCTTAGCTGGATGTAAATGAACAGAAATTCAATTATGACAAAATAAAAATTAATGCATTTTTTCCCCTGATACTCACTTCATTTTTTTTTATCACAAAGTAAACTAGCTGGACTTACAGTTGAACTGCAATAAAAAAACAAAATATATTCAGTATTTTACTATTTGAAATCTATTTTGCGTTTTGCTGAATTTTATACAGACAGTACTTGGGAACATTTGTTTAGAATGCCAGTATTGAAGGAATAGTGTGTTTCAGGTCAAAGTCTGTTACTTCCTTGTCAGGATTCAGTTATTGCCCTCACTGTGCCATGGCTCCTGCTCCGTGTGGGGTACTTCCAGGACCATTGTTCCTATCTCCATGACCCCCACGCAGAGCACCTGGCACATTAAAAGAAAAGAAAAAGAAATTTTCTAGGACAATAAAAAGAAAATTTTATTGAAATAAATATATAATGTAAATTATGGTGTCAATCTGGTGGAATAAAATGAACTTTGCAAAGTAATAGTTGTAACAACTGTAGTATGAAAGTTTTATAATATGCTAAGTGATATCACAGTGCATTTTTGTGTTCTTGCAATTTTAATATATAATGTAATGAACAAATAATGAAAAGGAATAAGAAAAACTAAGACAGAAGGCTAGTCAAGATATAGATGATTTCGTATTCCTGTTTTACATTACAGTTTTCAATAAATTATATATAAAAAGAAATCATCATGAGTAATATTTTACTATCATTAAACATTCTGGCTTCCCTCCATGTACTTAATTATAAAGGCCCACTCTACCTAGACTCCCTTTAGAGAAATTAAAGACAGATTTTGAAACATGTAATTAATTAAAAGAGTAAATAAATTGTTATAGATTACTAGAGGCCCAGTGCAAGAAGATTTGTGCAATAGGGTCTTCCTTCCCCTGGCTGCTGGCACTGGTTTTCCTCCAGCACTGGAGACCCAGGCTTTTGCTCCAGCCACAGCAGAGAAGCCAAGCTTCTTCAGTCTTCAGTTGTCTTCAGTTTCCAGTCTTCGCTCAGGCTGGAGCCTTCAGTCTTTGCTCTGTGCCTATATATGCAAATTAATCCACCATCTTTGTTGGGTTAACTTGCATACTCACTCCTGATTGGCTGGTAAACATTGTAGAGATACAGTAATTTTGCATCTTTTTCTTTTATTAGTGTAGATGTGGCTTTCATTTTTCTTTAAAATTTTATAGGATTCCCTAAATTTGATGAAACTCACAAGGCCCTTAAAGAAGAGCTCTTGACCTCTTCATTTTATTCTTTCCTCATCCAGACATTCAATGACGTGAGCAATAAGTTGTTAGAAACTCCCCTGATCAAGTGAAGTGTAGTAAAACTCTTGCGTCTTTCAATCTGACTGAACAGTCATTTTCTCACTGCAACTGCTTTCCTTTGGGCCATGGTATTGCTTAGGTGACATGTTTTTCTAATTATAATTACCTCTTATTTTCAACCTGTGTAAAATCTCATTTCGTCTCTCTTCCTATAACTTTTAAATTTGAAAATGATGTTATTAGAAAAAATCAGCTAGATATGACCAGCTTAGCTGTTTTGCATTTTTACCTGCGAAGTAAAAATGTTCTGTTTAGAAATTTGACAATGTGAGACATTGTTTTTATCGCATTTCTTTATAAATGGTTTTCGTCAAGTTTTACTACATGTAAAATACCAAAGTAGTTGATGTAATTGGTCTTTCTATTGAGCTTCTAATGCCCTGATTTAGGACATAATTTATTTCTTCAACATATCACTATTGAATTTAGCATGTACTAAATATTCTGGTGCAACAGAAATATAGTTGTTAGGAAATACAGAGGAAGGACCTTGGATATTTTTTGAGCTACACTTTCAGATCATAATCAGTTCTAATATTTCCTATGTTTTACTTCCTAAGTGTGACTTTCATTTGTTATTTATTTGAAGATTTATTCTGATTAACTTAATAGTTATTACAATAAATAAGTACAATGACAGTAGATCTCCACTGAAAATACTAGTAATACCAGTTCATAATTTTTCCAGACTGTTTACAAAATGAATATGATAATATCTTGATGGAGAGTTCAAGGATTTCTTTAGCAACCTGTCATAATGCAATGCCTGCAAACTCTTGGTTGAACCATAAAGATGTAAGAAAGTCCAATCTTGATAAGCAGTTCATTCACATTTCCAGTTGTTGTGAATGTCACTATCGATGACTGAAGGAGCACTTGGTTCTCATTAAACTCTATCCTGCATGACACTCTGCGGAGCGAATGAGAAAGAACTGTGCTGCTCCTTGAGCTTGATGCCAGCTCCCCTGCTTCTCTTTTGTCTGGTCTGAAACTTAGAAATCTCAGTTAATGCTGCCTCCAACTATGTACAGTTTCAGTTGCCAGCAAGTCTTAGCTTTCACAAAAGAACTGCTGGAGAAGTTCTGGCCTGGAAACAGCTACTGGGATAAAAGGCTCCTTTCACTAAAAAAATGCCACCTCTTCCCTCTGTGTGGTATGCCCTAAAATGTAGCCACACAGTCACTGGAAGCAAAGGTAGAAAGAGAAAATGGCTAGATTTGTGGTCGGAAGTACGAGGTTACATAAAGTTGGCATACAATTGCAGTCACACTGGTAAATCAATATGTGTTGCCATGGAGAAATGGCTAAAAGAGGGAAAAGCAGATGGTGGTATTTGTGTTGGACACAAAGAAAGAAAAGCCCCAAATTGCCTTCCATGTAAAGGTTATGTAGAATTCAACAATTCAGGAAAGAATGGTATGTCTATACTTAGAAGGCTTATAAGACGACTTTTACCACATTAATGCAGAAATATACCATTACATTATCACTCTAATCATTTACTGAATTCCCAGGTCACGAGTTCTCTTTCCCACTTCACTTGTCAAACCATTTCTTTTATTTCATTCAACTTGTATAAATATTTATTTTCTTTTGTTTTGTTTTGTTTTTCCTTATTGATTAAAGTATACATATGTGTCCTTATCCCTCTCTTCCCCCTCATGCCCTCACCCTCCTGGTGTCTGTGTTCATTGGTTATGCTTATATACATATATACATGTCCTTTGGATGATCTCTTCCCCCTAACCCCCTCCCCCCCACCTTCCCTCTGAGGTTTGACAGTCTGCTCGATGCTTCTCTGTCTCTGGATCTGTTTTTGTTCATCAGCTTATGTTGTTCATTATATTCCACAAATGAGTGAGATCATGTGATATTTATCCTTCTCTAACTGACTTACTTTGCTTAGCATAATGCTCTCCAGTTCCATCAAGCTGTTGCAAATGGTAGGGGTTCCTTCCTTTTTATAGCAGCATAGTATTCCGTTGTGTAGATATACCACAGTTTTTTAATCCATTCATCTGCTGATGGGCACTAAGCTGTTTCCAAATCTTGGCAATTATAAATTGTGCTGCTATAAACATAGGGGTGCATATATCCTTTCTCTTTGGTATTTCTAGTTTCTTGGGATATATTCCCAGAAGTGGGATGATTGGGTCAAATGGAAGTTCCATTTTTAGTTTTTTGGGGAAACTCTATACTGTTTTCCACAGTCGCTGCACCAGTCTGCATTCCCATCAGCAGTGCACTAGGGTTCCTTTTTCTCCACATCCTCACCAGCACTTGTCATTTGATGATTTGTTTATTTTCTTTACAAAATCTACCATGATTTAAAGCTGGATTGCCCATCAAATATTATGATAGAATATCTCTAAAGAAAAGTAAGTGTTGTTTGACAAATATTTAATATATAGTCACAATGTGCAAAACACTGCTATATTCTTTGTATGTATGCTACCTGATGAAAATGTAAGCTGACCTAGGTCCTAGATCATTAAAACATCATTATCTTATATTAAACAGTTTTGTCTAATGTTTACATGCTAAGAAGTGAACATGCAATATTTTTGCTATTTAACACTGTCTGTTCCATGAGGTTCTAAAAGTGTATAGCTTAATTGGGAAAAATCAGATTTTAATCACTAGAATCTTCTTGTGTTTGTTTTATATGTTATGGCCATTATTTGCAGGTGTATGTGGCAGGGGAAATACAAAAACGTTTTCTATCCCATCATCCTGCAGATGTAAGTCTTCTTTATATTCTGTTGAATTTATTCCTGTAAATTGTGGAATGTATTCCTGGAGCCACAGATGAAGAAGTAAATTAAAAAACAAGGCACAAATGAGAAGATGTCCATAAAAGCACTTTATAAACTGTACATAAGTTTTCATAAAATATTTAAGCATTTAGGAGTTCATCTAAACCTTCATGGAAAGGCCATATTATGGTGTGAAAAGTTTGGATTCTGGAGGCTGACTGAGCTAGATTCTGCTGCTGGTTCTAACACTATCCTCACTAGCAGTGTTTCTTCGGTGTTTTATGTGCCTTTTAAACCCCACTTTGTAGAATTTTTTATTAGAACTTAACTAGCTATTATATGTAATGTCTACCACATAGTAGGTGATAAGCAAATATAAGCTCTATGTTCTTCCCATAAATTTATAAGAAATGGAAACATATTTGTAAACACATTAGTCTTTTTTTTTACTTTAAAATATGAGGCCTCTGAAACAGATAAAATCATCATAAATATGTTCTTCTGTGATATTAACATAATTTTAGACTGCAATATTGAACAGTAAGTTTACTTATTGCACATAAAAATGTGAGAGAAAGCACTTTCTCTATAAAATTTTTTTACAAATACCACCCAGCTGGAGTGGCTCATGTTGGATAAGCGTTGTCCCATGCATGAAGAGGTCATTGGTTAGATTTCTGGTCAGGGCACATGTCCAGGTTTCAGACATGACCCCCAGTGGCAGGCATGCAGGAAGCAGACAATTGATGTTTCTCTCCCATCGATGTTTCTATCTCTCTCTCCCTCTCCCTCTCTAAAAAATTAATAAAAAAAAACAATTTTTAATGTACAAATATGGACCCTCACTAAAAGCAGGGGAATGAGTGTGGCTGAGATAAAAGCTCAGGATGTGACAGTGTCTCTCTGTATGAACAGTGAAGCTGCAACAGAACTCATAACATTAACACTTATTCAGCCCCTGCCACTAGAGGAGAGCTCAGAAGATATATTGCATGGTAGTGTCTGTGTTATGTAGCCTGTGTGCACATTTATAATCTAAAAGCCTAGAAACTAAGAGGCCAATAGAGCTTCATTGGTCCTTTGAGAAACAGGTCAATGTCCAAAAAGTATGAGCATGATTTAAAAGTAGTTAATTCAGTTTGTCCCCTAAAACCCTGGTGATTGGAGACACTCCTATCAAATTGATGAAGACCATTTCACCAAATTAAGTCAGAGCCATTGGTTAGTGATACCTGAAGAAAATAAAGTGCAAATTTATACTAGAAACCGTCAATTGTCTTTTAAGATGCTGGCTAGTCCTAGGATCAGAGACATGTTTCAGTGTCAGTGGTTGGCTGCGTTACCAGCATCCTTCCCAGGATAGGGACAGCAACAGGCTACTCATGCAGCTGCTACATAGTGGACTTAGGGTAGCAAGAGAAAGGCATAAAGAACCATCAGAAGAAAAAATAAGCTTTAACATCAGCCTGGCCGGCATGGCTCAGTGGTTGAGTGTTGACCAGTGAACCAGGAGGTCACAGTTCGATTCCCAGTCAGGGCACATGCTTGATCCTCAGTGGGGGTGTGCAAAAGGCAGCCAATCAATGATTCTCTCTAATCGATGTTTCTATCTCTCTCTCCTCCCTTCTTCTCTGAAATAAATAAAAATATATATTACAAAAGAAAAACAACCTTCAACAACATCAGCAGTTTATTACTTAAGTGTGTATTATAAATTCTGATTTTCATAGAACAGCCTCTCTGTAGCATTAATATTTTGACATGTCAAGTTTTTGGTCTATACTGTTTTCTAAAGCAGAAGCATTTCATTTCTTTCCCAAATTAAAAAAAAAATTCTACTTCTTGCTGAATATGTATACTTTAAAGGGATTCTTTAAAGAAGGAATTCTTGCAGGTGGTCTCAACAACAAATAAAAAATAAAAAAATGTTTGGTCCATAACTCTCTTTTCCGTCTTCTCATGCTGGTTTGCTATTAATTCAAACCTCCATGGGAGTCTTAAATGCCACGGCAGGCGTGTTCCCGCCAGCTGTTTGTGGAATTGTATAGGTCACCCTGCCTAGGGGTTCAACTTTAGTGTTCTTGGATCCCATATGGCTCCACTGGAGGGATGAAATTCAATCTTCAATCACTGTTCTGTAACAAATTGCTACTTTGGGCTTTTGTGAATATAGTTGCCTTATTCCTGGCTTGAGCTATTGGAGGAGGGGAGGTGCATTTTTTAAGGTTGCCTTCTGCTTGGCAAAGTTGGAGGAGTTGGGTTGTGGGATAATTTCTGGCAGGGGAAGGAGACTTAGAAGGTAAATCCTATGATGAAACCACTCTGTGTAGAGTCCAAGGAGCCTCCTCAAACAAATATTAACAGATTATTTTTTCTGCCTAATTTTGTGAAATTCTTCCCCAGAGTAATATTGGTTTAGTATGAAAGAAAGAATGAAAGTATCTGCAATGCTGGAAAACAAGTGTGAAAACCCCCTCTTGACCAGACTTGTTGGTAAATTCTAAGTTTCTTAAAAAAATGTGTCTTGCCAAAGGAAATATTCTTAAAGTTTACTTAATTATGGGAACCTAATTCCCCCTAATTAAACCCCACAGCTTGAAACTTTGCCTGTTGAGTAAAGCTGAGTTGATATGAGGAGAGTAATGATTAAAATAATCACTTACAATGAGTAAACTAAACTTTATTTTCAATCAGCTTTATTTTCCCAACAGCATGTTTTATGCCCAGTTCTTACCTATTATTTCAATTATTCTCATTATATTTGGCTTAATGGAAATTGAAAGGCTCTTGACATTTTGTGCACGTATTAAGAGACAGAGAGGAGAGGGTCTCCTTACTTATGTTGAGGTCTACAGGGAAGTTCACAGCTCCTTGCTTTGAGGCATTATCAAGGTGCAGAGTCCACAGGTGTCCAGACAAGGTTTTATTTTTTTTAAGAAAGGGAAAACCCACAGTTGGAATATAGAATCTGATACTGTGTCAGATATTCTATAAGGAATTCCAACAAATTAGCTTCAAATCTCCTCAATTTCAACAATTGTAACAGCACCCACCCAGTGAGTTTTCTTTGATCAGAGGGAAACTTTAAGCCGAAATGACCTGGCTTATCATTCACTTCTCACATAGATCTTGGTTCTTGAATATTTCTATCCAGTCCCTTTTCTGATTCTCTTAGAGACTATCTTAGATCAAGTTTGATTGCAGCAGCTTCTGCCACATGCCCTACAGCCTTACCTCCCTACTCCTGTGTCAGAGCACAGCTGCTCTGAGTCTGCATATTCTTCTGAATCCTGTTCCACTAACCCAATTGTGGGGGCTGAACCCCTCTGCCAGGGGCTGGACCTTATTGGATGCTGGGTGGTAGAAGGAGAAGCCATGAGAAGTTGTGGGTGTATAAGAATGAGTCTTCATTGTAGGAGCCAGTGGCCAATGCTATCAAGGAGCCATCAAACAGTTCTTCAAAGCAAAATCCTACATAGGCAGCTACACATTGGCTGGTTAACATATATATCTTTCTCAAAAGGCAGCAGCAGCCTCTGTACCTATAGCTTCTAGTATCTGAGCAATTGTGTGCTGCTTCTAGATCCACTGCCTCACATAGCGGCGGCACCTAAGTTCTCTGACCTCAATAGTCTCAGTAGCCTCTTCAGCCTCTCTCTCTAGGACACTGGCTGGTCAGTAACATGTATTATACTATGTAGACAAAAGAAGCTTTCTGCCAAATAGTACCATCAGATTTTAGCTACAAAAAGGCACACATGCGCAGTGTACCATGAGATTGCTACAGCTTTGCTCTTGCACCTGCATATAGTCATGGGACACCCTGATTAAGATTCCCATGCTCAGAGTGGCCTTGGCTAACTGATATACTGTAAATAGGGCCTTTCACACTCTAATTAGCCTTGAGTATTCAGTGACTCTGGTATGGTTCCCACATCCTGTTACAAAACCAGATCAAAATACTCCAAAGCATGGACAGAGGAGTCGTTTAAATCCTAAAGTATGTGCTGTTTATGAAATTTCTTATGCCCGAGATAAAGTTTTAATGGCATCCCAACACCTCTATGGTAAATCCCACACCGCTGAGTGAGGCACACCTTGCTCTTGATGAGGCATTTCCCATAGCAAGTGCTATACACCAGTGTTTTGCAAGCTATAATTCTTGACTTGCTGGTAGGTTGGAAATAAATTTAGTTGATCTAAGCTAGCACTGTTAATAAAATAGCCTAGACTGTGGCACACATAATGAGATTAACCATTATCTGCAAGCTTACTATTATATAAGTTGATGAAGAAACTGAAGCTTGACTATCATAGCACAGCTGGTTACTTTGTGAAAGGTAGAGCTTGCCTCTTCTGACGGACAGGAGAAGGGCTTGCCTCACTTAGAAATGGTGGGGGGGAGGGAGGGTAGGAGGAAAGAGCACTAAATCATGCAACACTCCTCTATTCTTCTTGTATTTCTCTCTCTTGTGATAAAACTCATTTCAGAATTTAACCTCGTTAAACAATGCCTGTTTTATTGCCTGACTTCAGAGTATAAGAAACAATAGAGGATCAGGACATAAAGATGCTCTGGTGCTAATTAGCTGATTGTTTTGAGTTTTCATTATTTATCCAATAGGGGTAGTAATATTTACCTTATTTTGTTAGAATCATATTAGATTAATAGACGTGGAGAAATTAAAGTGTTAAATAATGTCATGTCCATAGTATTACTATCCATTCCGGCTTTAGAGCACTTTTTAAATACATTTTCTTATTCTCTGACATATTGGGTAGTTGGTGAAAGAATTGTCACTCTGTCCATTTACTAAGTCAGTGCACAAAATGTGCCGAAGAACTTTCCTTGGTGAGTTTGGGGTCCATAAATGCCCTTCACATGCAGTCTTTTAGTTCATCACCCTACATAAATCTGTCCCTTTGCAGTGTAATATCTGTTCATTTTTTAACAGGAAACTTTCCTTGGTATGTAACCCATTACCTTATTTCTTCAAAAAATAAATGTGCAGCTCAACATGTAGCTGTTTTCTGATGTTCAATTGTTTACGTGACAGAGTAACTTGCACCTTCCTTGTTGACTTGGTAGATAGGGAATGCCCTGCAACCTCCTTGAGATAAAGGGGCTCAAAATGTATAGACAGAATTCAGGAAGCCTTTTCTGATGTTCTGGAGACAGTTGTTTCACGTAGGAAAGCTAAATCAAGGAACAACTTAGACACTCACGTTTGATATTAAAAGTAATATTCCTCCCCTGAGCCCTCATGATTCCCCCAGATGCATACGCACTGCTGGTCGTTCAGGCCACTGGAGATGGTACTAAAAACCCAGCAACAGAAAAAGGGGGTACATTAAACTAATTTGATTTTATTCATTTCACTAAATGATCCATTTCTGATTTCACTGCAATAGCCATTGCCATCTAACCCCTACTGAAAATAATACAAAACCATGCAGAGACTGTTTTACAGAGACACTATTACTGTCCTCATTGAATGAATCAAATCATGAGCGCACCATATCTGGAATTCCCAGATCCTTTGGAGCCTGTGTACATCCTAATACCCAGTCACCTGTCTATGAACACATAGCAACTGCTCCAAAATAGCACTTGTTTTAAGAGAGAGGAACATCGCCAGGTTATTAGAACTTTAAAGCACATCTTTATGAAGTAGGATAATGGCTATTTTAATTTTTATCAGAGCCATGGAAAATATTCACAAGTTACAGCTTCACACATACGATAATAATTAGACTTCGACCAGATCTGTGAACACAGAAGTTGTACACCATAAATCTTAAGCATGAAAAATATGTTGGGAGTTGATATCTTTGAGATTTTAGAGCAAAGGAATCATGGATAATGGCGGAGGACCTAAAGGCTATGTACACTGTCCAGATATGAAGAAACCTATTTAGTAACCCAAAACTTACTTGAAATGGCCCAGGATATACCAATTTAGCTAATAGGAATGTTAATGAGAGCTTATAAATTCCCACTTTGAGGGATGATTTGAATCTTCATGGTTATAAAATACTTACCTCATGAATTCCCAGACCACAGGATCTATAGACAAAAGCATCAATCATACAATATGCTTTCATTTCATAGTCTTTTAAGAAACTAGCATTTGATCAAGAGTTTCCTTATGATTGTGCCAACGTGAGTAACCCTGTTTTAATCTTTTCTACTGTCTCTGTCTCTAATGAGCAGGGGGGAAGTGCAAGAATGAGAGCAAAAGGCAGGTCATCTTAGTGGGCAGTTAAATCTCCCGGAGTATTCACTCCTTAAGAGTGAGCATTCTTGCGGAAACAAGTTTGGCTCAGTGGATAGGGTGTTGGCCTGCAGACTGAAGAGGTCCTAGGTTCGATTCCAGTCAAGGGCATGTACCTTGGTTGCGGGCACATCCCCAGTAGGGGGTGTGCAGGAGGTGGCTGATTAATGTCTCTCTCTCTAACTATCCCTCTTCCTTCCTCTCTGTAAAAAATCAATAAAATATATTTTAAAAAAGAATGAGCATTCTTACCCAGCTTCTGTTTATTATGTAGACCCAGCCTAGGAGAATGCCTAGGAGAATGTTTGGTCACCTGGAATTTAACGGCTCTTATTTTCAGTTAACTACATGCAAATTAATTCTCACAATTAGTGATAACTATAAGCAAGTATGCAAAATACCTTGAAGCATTAAGCATAATATATGAAACAGTAAGAAACTACTGTATTTTGAAGGTGCTTCTATTTGTCCTTGTCTGCATTCCTTGGGCATAAAATAGCAGGGACACTTTTTGAGCTACTGGGAGTCTGTGTGGTTAATGTGGGATGCGGTTAAGATTCATAGATGTAGAGGAAATACTTTCACCTTGGAACCTGATAAGAAGATGCTTGGCCCTGCAGGAAGAATTGTAAAAAACTCTCTTTCCTCCCTTGCCATATAGCCACAGAATTGAGGCACAGAGCATTCAGCCTCTCCCAACCTGTGTTAGGTAAACTTTATATGGTCAAATGATACTTCCTCCTTAGTTCCATAACCTTAATGAAGACTTCCATGCCTTCAACAGTGTGATTCTGAAAGCTGCAATTCTATAAGCATCATTTACATTATAATAATTGTGGCATATTTTTCATGCAGCCCCTAGTATGAGCTAGGATTACATTTCTCTCCTATTGTTCCAATGTCCCCACCGCTCTGACACTTAGGGAGAATGTCGCAATGATTTCCTCATATTTACACCCCATTTTAATTTTCATGGTATCTTTGGAACATGCTTTCTTTGCATTGCCAATTTGTCCTTTTTTTTTTTCAGCACTTTTTCCTTTTTCCCTTCTTCCCTTCCATTTTATTAGGATCTGATTGCCTTTATTTTTTAACTTGTTAGGAAAAGAAACATGTACTTATAGCTTCCGGGCTTACTTACTTACATTTCTTTTAGAAATGATTCCATTGTCTTTTATTTCACTGCTTCCTGTTTTAAAGTGGTGACTGGTTGGTTTTCCTTTCTCTGGGATGTCTTGGTACTTTCATATTTTCCTGAATTTTCTACTTTTATTTAAACCTCAAGTTCTTCAAACGTCTCATTCATTTTCTCTTTTGCTATGGCATCTGTGCAGAAATCCTTTTTGAGCCCTCCATCCTTCTGCTTCCTCCAGACTAGTGGCTTTCTGTTTGTTGTACATTACTCTTTTGATCGCTTCCTCTCGCTGCTCTACTGGATTGGAACCATTATTTTGTAGATGCCATATTCAGTGGTGTGCAGCTACACATTTAACAATAGTCTCCCATAACAAATAAACAAAACCCTTATTTTTAGCCTTTCTCAGAATTCCTAGTAAAAAGCCCCATAATAGCTGATGTCCAGTTCCCAACTTGAGGTCACTGGCCTTGAAGTTGGGAAGAGATGCATCTGATCCATGTTCCCAGGCCATTCTGGCAGCGTCAGCACCATCGATGAGGACTATTTTGACACAGAGATTTCTAAAAAATATCCATACTTTTTCTGAGTTAACAAAGCAGACAGGATATCATTTCATTTAACTTGGTGGCTCTGGACCATTATTATTAATGTCAAGCTGTGAAGCAAAAAGTGATGTCTTTCTAGAGTTATGATATTCAAAGAGAAGATAGTTGCCTATAAATGAAATAACTAAATAACTTAACATGAAAATTAGATTAAACATTAAGTAGCCCTCACCGGGTGGCTCAGTTGGTTAGAGTGTCCTCCTGTACACCAAAAGGTTTAATATGCCTGGTCAGGGCCATCAAGGAGGAAAACAATGGATGTTTTCACATGGATGTTTCTTTTGCTCTCTCTCTTCTTACCTCTCTCTCTAAAAATCAATAAAAACATATGCTCAGATGACGGTTAAAAAATTAAGTAAAAATTGCCTTGGTACAGTATTTTGTATATTTTTAGCAGGCTTTTTGTTATTGTTAGTTGACTTCTTAAGATACAATACTGAAATCTAGTTAATGATTTGTATAGTTTTATAGCTGAGTCTTGCCTGACCCTTGATATTCCCCTGTTTGGTTTTCCTCATAGCCTTGTCTTTGTGCCCTTATTTCAAGCCACAATAGTCCATTTTTAAGTATTATCAAGGAAGAAATATTAATAGAGATGTAGTGTCTTCGATAAAGAATGAGTAATTTTCCAATAAGTGGTGCTAATTTGACCTCTCTTTCATTATGCATGTTTCCTTTAACATCATAAAAGAAAATGCTACCCATGCATTTTCTGACAGAAAAAAAAAAAAAGATTTTTTTCTCTGTCAGGAAAGTTCACTTTAAAGGTTTTTGTGATGCACAACAGCTTAAAATGTGGTTGCTTTTCAAAATGAATTGCCTGCAGCTGCTCTTTTGAATTTCTTTATTTTTTCTCTGAACACATCCATCCTGTTTGGACATTAAAAAAAAGAACAAAACTGCGTATTTACATCACTGATGGGCCAATAAATAAAATACTGCATTTTTAAGGCAAGGTTCCTGGGAACTAATTAGAGTCACAAGCTGAGATAAACCAGGGATTGAAAATACAGTGGATGCTATTGCGTATCCTGCCGGTATTTTTTTTTTTTTTAGCTACTTCTGTGCATCTTCCCATTTGTGAGGGCAGGGCATGATGACAAATCGCCTAATGATCAGGAAATATCCATGAAATGAATGTGGTTCTGGCTGGTTGTCTGTAGGCATTTGCTCTTTTCTCACCCACAGCTTACTGAAGGTGAATCTTAACCAAAGTAGATTCAGCTTACTGGACAGTGGACATTTCTTTATGTCCAAGGTAATTAAAGCTATTCAGGCACACACCTGCCACATACCTAGAAAAATATCTAGGGTGCCATTTTCACTTCAATCTGCAGTTTCTAGTGCCATAACTGTGGCTAATGGTTGGGTCATTTTATTAGAATTACTTTTTTATCAAAGTCAACCTAGAAAAATGCTTAAAATGTGTGAGACTAATGTTCAAATACAGCAGGTGGAATTATAATATTTTTAGATATAGAATACAACAAATATGTGTATATGATAATGACATTGTTGGCATTCACTGGACTATACAAAATTCATCTCTGACATAATAAATGCTTTAAGTGTATCTTTTAAATACATTTTAGAATTATTTAAAATGTAGTTAGGTATCATCTATAGTAATAAAAGCATAATATGCTAATTAAATCAGACGTCCTTCCAGACGTCTTTCTGGACGAAGATGGGGCTGTTAGGGAAGCCCGGGTCTTGAGTGCCTGCCAACGGCTGGAGGGAAGCCCAGATCTCAGGTGCCAGAGGGAAACTGGTGCTGGCAGCGGGGGAAGGAAGGCCTACTCTTGCGTGAATTTCATGCATTGGGCCTCTAGTGCAAATATAATACACGGTGGCATGTCTAAAATTGTTATGCCCCTATCATTTTTATTTCAAAAGAATTTTACCTAATCAAGGTGAATTTTCATGCAGTAGGTGTATGATCTCAATAAAATATGGTTCAAAGGGACTTTTAATTCTGGTTTTACATGAGGGCATTGAGCCCAGAGTAAGTAAACAAGTAAGCTTCATTGTGAAAAAATGGTTAGTCATTAACATCAATGACATTCTAATGAAAGGAAAAAAACAAAACAATGTTTGATCATTTATGTTTCACAGAGGAAGGAAGGTGTGGTAGGAGGGTGGTTTTTCCAAAAACAATAGTATTGCCAGTCTGGAGTTATTGTTCCAAATATGTTATAGTAAGCCAACCATTTTACTAAAAATAATGATAAATTGCTATCATAAAATATAGTGTCATAAAATAACTGTCTAGATTTTCCACCATAGAAGATGATTTAGGGAGTATAGCTCTCCAGATAGGTTTAAAATCCATTTATATTTGAAGTCATAATGCTCAAAGTTATCTTAGTATGTTTTCTGAGAAAAGCTATAAAAAACAGTGTATGAAATAAATATCACAACTCTAGTGATAATGATGTCTATTAGTATGATTGAAAAAGAATATGCAGACTTTTCTATCATGAAATAAAGATTAAAATGATATGATTATGGCCCTGATCAGGTGGCTCAATTGGTTGGAGTGTGGTCCTATACACCAAAAAGTTTGCAGGTTCCATTCCTGGTCAGAAAACATACTCAGGTTGCTAGTTTGATTCCCCATTCGGTGCATATAGGAGGCAATTGATGTCTCTCTCTCTCTTTTCTCAAATCAGTTTGTCTTTAAAGTATGTTCAGGTGAGAAATTTTTAAAAAGGTATGATTGTGCTTGGGTTAAATGCTAATGGATTCTCTTTGCTTTGTTTTAGCTCTCCGCATTAGAGAGGCAGATCTTTGATTTTCTTGGCTTCCAGTGGGCACCTATTCTTGGAAATTTTCTACATATAATAGTTGTCATATTGGGTTTGTTTGGAACCATTCAGTACAGACCTCGATATATCGTGGTGGTAAGTCTTATTTTTACCATGTCTTTTCGTATAAATACTACAAAATTTCTGTGAGAAAATGAATAAAATAATTTAAGTTGTTCCCTCTGCTACGAGGTGGCACTGTTGTTCTGGCTGTCACACACTGAATTCTGTTGAGATGATTATCTGTGGAAATGAGGCAGCGAATGTTTACAATGAGAGCAAAGCAACATGAATGTAAATGTGAGACTCACAGTGTAACTAAATTCAAGTATCACAAGGAATTTTTTAAAATCTAAAATTGGGTTTGGGTAAAATAAGGTCTGTGGAGGTCTTGATGTCATTATAAAATGTAAAAATATACTGCCATTTCAATTAACATGTGTCACCCTATAAAGCTACCCTACCTATCCATAACTGTTTGCCAACTGTAAACAAGAACATAATATAATTTTAATTGATTTAGGCCATTAAAATGCACATTCTAAAGGCCATTTAGTACTCACCTCTAATGTATTTTATATGGTATATTATTGACCATTTCTACATTTGCTTAAGATAAATGTGGAACATGAATCCATACTCCAAACTATGCCAAACAGGGTCAGCATACCCTCTATCACAGTACAATTTAACAAGGTATATATTGTGGTCCACAATAAAATGGAAGTTATTCACAGTAGTTATGGATAACTATATAGTTTTCTATAAAAAGAAGGTAATATTTTAGGCTACAGATGTAAGAAGGCTGTAAGAAATAACAAGCATAGATAATTAATTGTAAATAGAAGTGGCATACTCTAAAATACCTATTGAGCTTGAATTAATAGACTGTATTCAGTAGAATTATTAAATATTTTTTGTAACTTAATATTACCTCACTAGGAGAAACCTTAGACTTAAAAATATATCATCTTTTAATCTTCGTATAATCCAGTCATGTCTATAGAAAAGAATGAAGTCAAAATTTTCTGTAGATGCATTAATTCTCTACTTTGAATCTCAAAATTGGATTTTGGGGTCTTTCATCAGATCACAGAGGTGAAGGTCAGGGGCTCACAAACTAACTGCCCTCAAAATAACTGCCCTGGGGTGCAAGGCATGATTGAAGTCACTCAGCTAGTTGTGGGGGCTATAGAGTTCCTGCTTCAGATTTCTCTGGGAGCGGGCCTCTGCTGAGCCATCGGGTAATGTACTAGAAAGCTGTTCCATGGAATTGGATTTGCAGTATAAGATGCTTTCATATGCATAATATCAAAAACGATTATTGGATTTAATGTTCTAGTTTGTTGCTATGAACACAGAGCACCTTTACTCATTATGAACTTCTTATGTTATGATGTTGATGGTCTGCTGAAGCACATGTCAGATGGTTAGAAAACCAGTAGTTTCCATGGAATAAAGGTATTGATGTACATCAGTGACATTAATTGGCCTATTGCTTTCACCCGCTAACGATTAGTGTTACACACTTTTCACATAGCCATTGTATTAGTTGAGGCATTGGCCTTGTTTCTCCTGTATATGGACCTCCTCCCTTGCTTTCAGCCCTCCTCCTTTCCAGTATGTTCTCAGCACTTTTCCTGAAGCAGTTGCTTAAAAGCCTTCACCATCTGTTAACAGGATAACATATAAGAGCATTCCTGCCTGTTCAAACTTGACCAAACTCAGGTCTCACAGTCAGTTTTTCCTTCTTTCTTCTTCTTTCCTTCATCCCTTCCTTCCCACTTTTCTCCCTTCCTTCTTCCCTTATTTCTTTTTTAACTTCCCATTCAAACCTTATTTGTTGGGTTTTTGCTGAGTGTTTGGCATTGTATGAGGTATGGACTACATTGGTGAGCAAACACAGACACAACTATTCTCTATTCTCCTGGGTACTCACAGTACAGTAAGGGGAAGTAGGCCTTTATGAAGAAATCATCCACATACATGTTACATTAGAACTGTGACAAGGAACACATGTACCATGAGATGCACACTGGGAACATCCACCTGACTCTGCAGAAGTAAATATGGAGTGAGTGTGAGTTCACCGAGAAAGAAGGGGCTGCAGAAGGTTCTGGACAGGAATGACTACAGGGCACGTAATGGGATGTCAATAGCACTAGTTCCCATTCACTCCTTAAGCCTTTATTAAGAACCTACTGTACTGTGATAGGTTGGACAAATAGAAAAGAATGTAAAGGACAGTATTCCTGCTCTCCAGGAACTCATTAAAGTAAGCTGTGGGGAGGCACAGGTGCAGAGAGAATGCTGTGGGGCAGAGGCCAGGGCAGAGTATGAGCCAGCTTCAGAGACATGAAGAGCAGAGAGTCTGTGCACATCAGCGTCCTGGACCCTCCACTCCTGCCTGAGCTCCAGCCTCTCACTCATGAAGCCATGCCTAGTGTTTGTGTCCAGCTCTAGCAGCATATTCTCCCTCTCATGCACCCTTCTTTCCACACACTACTCGTGCCAGCCACACTGATTTGTTTCCCTAAGATCATATGCAGTCATTTGTCTCTTCCATTTGCACACACCTGGAATGCCCTATGCTCCTAACCCACTTGGGAAATGGGTAATAATTCTTCAACTAATGTCACCTCTTAAGATTTTGGCCTGACCACCCCACTTGAGACAAATGCCACTTCCCCTTTGCTCCTGCAGGCTCTTTCTATCCTAGTAGTCTACATAGTCACCATCCTTCCCAACACCCTATCAACAGTGTCCTCCTGGCAGGAAGAACATGCCTATTCCCTGCTGTATTCTAAGTCTATCCCAGGATGCCTAATAGTTGATCAAACAAGTAAGAAGTACATTAAAGGTTATTGGATGAAATTATTTTGTAGGATGAACTAAGAAATATCTAACTTCAGAACATGTCTAAGTTCAACAAGAAAATCTCACCTTACTCCCTTGCTTAGCACATTCTCAACTTGGGATTCACAATGAAAAATAGTATATGCTACTCTGCCTGTACCTATGTTGAGCTGGCTTACTCCTCAACTTACCTTTTCTAAGCATTATAATGCCTTGGGCTCCTGCCACTGTAATCAAGGCAGTCCCACAGCAAAGACTATCAGAAAAACTCACCCAAATTACAAAATGAAAGAGCAGTGATTCCCCTTGGATACCATCACTGCTGAAAAGGTAGAATTTGCTATTTATTTTTAGAACACAAAACCATGTTGTTATATGGTACTTTTTTACTGATTAAAATTTATTTTAGCCACAGTGCAAGGGAGGCTATCTACAGTAGGGAATACAGGTTTAGTTGAAGAGCTTGATGCACCTTTTGTGTTTAGCTCAAGTCAAAAGAGAGCTGCGTGTGGGTTGTGAAATCCTATTTAGCAGTTCTAAAGTGCTGTTCTAGAACCAGCTGTTTACCTCTCTTTACTCAGATGTCACATATTTGAAAATCTTACTTATGAATTCAAATATAAGATTCTGCCCTAGATTTATTTGGATCATAATTCTGTGTGAAGATTGGCAAGTTGCTTTAATTTGAATTGTTATATAGGAAAAATTTACTGTCTCCTTCCTGACCTACTGCTCAACATGAATTAAGAATGTTAGGTTTCAATTTAATTGGTGCCAGATTTGAATCCTCCTCCACCAATTATTGGCTGTGAAGATTTGGCCCATTTATTTCTTTCTTTGTATTATAGTTTATTTGTAAAAATCTGACTCATAGTTGTTTGTAAGAATTATATAATGTTTGTGACTTGCTTAGCGTAACCCAACAGAGTAAGTGCTTAGTAAGTAATTGAGCTGTTCAATTTTTAATGTCTTCTTTTTTTTCCTAAGCTATTGTACATATTTTATCTAATGGATACACATATGAATGAATGAATAGGCTTTCTGTTAATTGGAAAATAAACAAGCTCAGGAAGTAAAAATAAATCATGTTATAGACTAATTGCTCAATAAGGATGAAATAGAATGCAAGCCTTTTAAAGTTCATTTCAATTAAAAATATTGAAATAACCTCATAAACCTGGGAAATATTCACAGAGCACATAGGACACATGAAGTTTAGAAAAATCTTTATAGTCTTTGTCTATGTAAATTAGGACTTAAAATATGTGTACTAAACTTAAGCAAGGTAGGATAAATAAACAGGTAGATCAATGATAGTTATACAGAGTGTTTTGCTTTTTTTGCATTTTGTTTTGTTGTTTTTTTACATTGGTAAGTTGTCTTCTGTATTGCAAGTGTACTGGTATCTAGATATATAAGTATGTAGGCATACTTCATGATAACCAAAGAGCATTTGTTAAAAACGGAGTCTTATCTCTTTTTCTATTCTTCTTTGAATTGAATTATAAATAAAATAGTCCACATCAAAACAAGGACATATGTCGTCCTAACACTTCCTGCCTAAGTAAATATTTATGGGTGTATTTGTATTGTTAGAGATGTCTTTCCCTTTATCTCCATGTAAAGACTTGTGTCTCAGGTACACATTGAGATATGCAGTTTTCATATCAATACAATCCAGAATTCAAGTATACAAACAATCTTTGTATTAGAAAAAAGAAACTTACATTATTGCTTTAAAAATGATGTTCATATCATACATGACACATTAATCACAAAATACAAAAGAAACCATCTTTCCATAAACATTGCCAGTTATAGAGTATATACAATGAAATACATTTTGGGTAAACTCGTTATTTGGTGAATTGGTCACTTGATAAATTGTAAAATTTGAGCAAATGTTAACTCTCAAACTAATCTATAGTCCTTTTCTTAAGATCTTCTATAATAAAGCCGATCCTATAATCCTGCCGCATCCCAGCTCCAGAGTCAAACTGTTTTGAGTTTCTATCTCAACCAATAGCACTAAGTTGTCAAATTATTCCCTCACTTCCTTGGTTACTATGTGATGACTGACTGAATTAATCAGTCAGTCAGTAACTAAATCAATCAATAACAAAATATTGATTGATTTGAAGTGCTAAGCACAGTACCAGTAACACAGAAAGCAGCAGAGTACTCACTTTTGTTATTAAGAATTTAGCAGTGGACAGTGGGAGTCTGCTCAGCCTGGGAATTTTCTCTGAAAGTTCAGAAGTGACCTCAGCAGTCCAACTTGTGAGGGGCCCCAAATGCACTTCAATCACTACATTTGTGCTTTGATTTTTAAATAGATTTGTTCTGTAATTCAGGTGTGATAACTATTATGAGTAGATTGACTTTCCTCAAAGTGTACTTACGAGTTGGGTTTGCAATCCTAAAAATTAAAAACCATATGGTTTTGCAATGAATCCCATTCATTTCCTTCGTTAGTCTTGCTTCAGTTTATATCCTTTCCTTAACCTTTATCACCAGCTTTTTTCTCATTACTGAATGGTTTGCAGTCTCATTCTAATATACTCATAATTAGATTGACTTAGGATGAAAAATATCAGATACCAGATGTTATCTTATTAGCAACAGTTTTAAAAATTTATTGTTGTTATTGTGACTTGGCCAGTTTACAAAAAGTATACATTGCAGATGTAGTTTAGCTATTTTCAATATTCTTGGTATATTTTGTGATTCAAAAATGTATGTTTCAATGCATTTGGCCTATTTTTTAAAACTAAGTTTACTCATATTAAAAGTTATTACTAACAGAAGGTATCAGCAAATACTAATATCTTAAATATATTTTAACTTACTTTAACTTTTTAATGTGTTTTCCAGTTTTTCTAAATTTCCAGTCATTTTGAAGTCTTAATCATTATTATAATTGCATTATTTTTAAAGAAACAGATAAACAAAACCTATTCTCAGAAACAAAATAATGAGATATCTAATGTAACCAATTATAAGACTACCAAACTATATTGAATTATTTTGAAAGCCTTTTGAAAGACATAAATAACAGAAAGACATAAAATGTAAATTAAATTTTATAAATAACTAAAAGCTTCTGATAAGATTTCTAGAGGAACAAGGCTATTTTATACAGGGTTTAAAATTTATATTATTTGACACAGAATAGATTAAACTAGTGAAAGGATTTCCATATTTATTTTAATTTGACAATAGCATGTGATGATTATAATCACTGATATAAACCAATCATTTAATTACTATGCCTTTTTAAGAAATTAAGAATTCATAGATTTCTGTGGTAAAATACAATGAATGAGCAAACCATTGTATCTGATCTCTTAATTGTGTTCCCATGGAAAGCACTGATTCTCAGCATCTAGGCTGTTCTATATATCAGTTTTTGGGGCCCCATTCTCTCCATCTACATAAGAAAATGACTGGATGAATTGAGCCCTTAGATCCCCTCCATTAATTCAGACTGATTAATACTCTTGAGGAAGGCATTTTCTAATACATACCACATTAACAAAACCAATTAATCAGTAAGGCTAGCATAGTTTGTTCAGTGTCATTGGAAGGGATTTTTCCATTATGGAAATCTATTGTTCATTTGCTCATTTTAAATCCTATTTATTATTTCTGTGCTTTTAAAAGATATTTTATATGATCATGTAATTCTATGATTATATTAGTGGCACACATTTCACTCTTAATAAAATAGAATAATAGATGATGGTTTGTTAATTTTACTCCACACATCTATTTTCAGACATAATCTTCATTTAGGAAGACAGAAGTAATATTAGTCCATTTAGGAAGATGGACTAAAACATTCTAAAACTTGAAAATTTAATATTATAACTAAAAAGTAGATAATTAGGTAGATAGCCACCAAAAATTTGTATAATTGCATTCCCTAGAAAAGCTAATATTCAGAAAACAGAAATCAAGTCAGTGCTTGGATTTAACCTGTATTTGCAAGCCAGCAATGCACTTTAAAAATAAATCTAGCTTTATTGGCATCTACTGAAGGCAGTGGAAACTATTGGATTTTTAATTTCTACAGATCTTAGGAGACCTCATAAGGAGCACTCTTTTATGAGCACACTCTTGTTTCTTCCCAGAAGACTTGGGCTTATTGACAATTTGTTATTGACTGATTTAGTATACATGCCTTTCATCTCCACATTTTTCTTCTCTTTCTCCCCACCCTCTCCTTTCTCTTTAGTATACAGTATGGACTGCCCTCTGGGTCACCTGGAATGTGTTCATTATCTGCTTTTATTTGGAAGTAGGCGGGCTCTCTAAGGTAAGTATATCATGCTTTTAAAATACACTTTAAAAGGAGTACACTAATAAATAATTATGATGACTATTATTACATATGCAGAGTAACCTAAGTATCATTACAAATGGAATACTAATAAAAAATAGTTTGGATACCATTAGGAAGAAATGACCTTGGGAGAGTTTCACATAATGGAACTCCAGAGCAATGGCCTCATGGCTTCATTTGGTCAGCCGCAGTGGAACTCGGCTTCTAGTGAATCATGTCCACTTTAAAAAGTCCTAATGTACCATATGCTTTCACTCATATATGGAATTTAATGAACAAACTGAACTGCAAGCAAAATAGACACAGAATCATAGATAGAGAGTAGGCAAACAGCTCTGATGGGAGGGGGAGGTGTGTTAGGGGTATGAAGGAATTGAGAAGAAAAAGAGAGAACTAATGGACATGGAGTGTGGGGATTGGTGGAAGGGGGAATGGGAAGGCAGAAGAGGGCTAGAGGGATAAATGGTGATGGGGAAAATAAAATAAGTGAAAAGAGCCGAAACCGTTTTTGGCTCAGGGGATAGAGCTTCAGCCTGCAGACTGAAAGGTCCCAGGTTCCATTCCGATCAAGGGCAGGACCTTAGTTGCAGGCACATCCCCAGTAAGGGGTGTGCAGGAGGCAGCTGGTTGATATTTCTCTCTCATCATTGTTTCTAACTATCTCTCTCCCTTCCTCTCTGTAAAAAAAATCAATAAAATATAATTAAAATAAAATAAAAGACTGAATGTCACAATGACCACATCACCAAATGTTAAGTGAAAAAAAAAATGGCTTTGAATATTCTTGTTTTAAACTGGGAAAATAAATAAGATGTTAATGTATATTTGT
Organism: Lasiurus cinereus; assembly: GCA_011751065.1. Classification (NCBI taxonomy): domain Eukaryota; kingdom Metazoa; phylum Chordata; class Mammalia; order Chiroptera; family Vespertilionidae; genus Lasiurus; species Lasiurus cinereus. The sequence continues at coordinate 6,220,013 of JAAGEH010000040.1, forward strand.
TACATTTGTTACATATGAATAGCAAAGTTCTTTCTTTGCTTGAATACTAATCCTAAAAAGTAAAAAAAGTATTTGACAAAGAATGAAATTCATAGAAGTTTAAATGGAACATACATTTAAATAACAGTTAAGTGTGGTGATCCCTATTTTGAAATCCCGATCTGACAGAGGAGTTATCTTAATAAGGCATAATACAGATATTATTTCTAGGTCTAGTATCAGCAGACCACAAGATTTTTCACATGACCCTGCACTGTCTTTCAACTGCCACCCAAATGCAAAAGCATCTTGGATTAAGTTTCTAGATGTGCTTCTTAAAAATGTTCTCACAAACCAGCACAATTTTCTCCTATAGAAAGTGTAGAGAAGAAACTCAACAGTATAATTACAAAAGAATAAGAAAGCTGTAATTATATTTTTTTAATTTTTCACTGTCAACTGTATTTGTGCTAACATAGGCTATTCCTTTTTGATAACCTCAAATTTTCTAAGTAATGTAAGGTTCATCCACTAGCATTCATGTTTTGATATTAGGAAATCTGCCTTGACCAACATGGATGCCTTTAGAATCATTAGGCTTCATTGAAGTTCATATGGTAACAAAGAATTTTTGATTGAGCCAAGCAGCAAAAATCCCTAAAGGATTTTCTCCAGAACCTCCAAATGTGGCTACCCTTTGTTCTACATTATCATAACTTTATAATTAGAACTTGTCATCATCTTCTCACATTGGCAAATATACCAGGAATCAGAAATGGCATTTCTAATACTGAGATCATACAAATTCTCTAATATCTCCCTTTAATATTTATGCTATTAATCACATTTCACCACTAATTTCTAAGACAGAAAACAAAACCACTTAAATCAATATCCAGTTATCTTCTGTAACATGCAGATTAAAAAGAAATTTTAAAATGCAAATCTTGTGAATAGTATAATTAGGGATAAGTTAAGAATAGCGTTTTTTCAACACATAGCATTTTGTACCTTGTGATTTGAAGTCATTTTAAATCATAATTTTATTTCACTGAGTAACAGTTCCCTTTTATTTTCTTCCATATAAACTGATTTGGAGTAATTTAGAGGGATTTTATCCTGTGGAATTGGCATCATAGTGTGGTGAAAGAAGACTCAATTTCAAATTATAAGTCTTTTGTTTCAATCTTGTCTTTAGTATTTATTAACTATGGGCCCTTAGGCAAATCATTTAACCCCACTGAGTCTCTGTGGAATATAAAAACAGGAGCAGTTTTGCCAATTGGGATAGTAAATATGATTGTTGGGTTTTTAACATTGCTTTAAGGGTGTCATATGTGGTAACACAGATAGGCTTCCAAGTAACCCCTTGAAGGAATAAAAAAATAATAATGATGATGCCATTCGTTTGCTCCACACAAGTCTGATTTTCCTCCTCTGCTCCAAGTTATTTTTATGGGCTGTCTTTCTAATATCAATGTGCATGTGAGAGTGCTTTTTTCTAATTTCTTTGGGTACAATGTTATAAAAAATGTATATGTACTCTTGTTTACTCATTTTATTATCCACTAAAATGCTGTTAAGCAGTCAGTCAGTTATTCTAGGTCATTAAAAGGATGGATAACTCCAAAAGGAGCATCCTAAAGATTTTCTGTTGGTTTCCTTCTATTTACCACATCTAAAGCTGGTAACATTTCCCTGGTTCACCAGTGTAGCCTCAATTGCAATCTGTAGGAAATCTATTCTGAAAAATAGAACAGAGATAAGGTCTCCAGACAAACCCAACCACCTCTGCCACCCACCCAGATTGGGTTTTGTAAGACATTCCTTGTCCATTTGTGCTGATTTATATACTAACTTTCTAGAGCTCCTGCTAGTTCATGAACACATTTCTTAGAATTACCCTCTTGGATACATTAATAGAAATCTCCTTCACTGACTGGCTTATTTGCTTAGCATAATGCTCTCCAGTTCCATCTGTTGCAAATGCTAAGGATTCCTTCTTTATTACAACAACATAATATCCCATTATATAGATGTATCATAGTAAGAAAGAAAGAGACAGAGAGAGAGAGAGAGAGAGAGAGAGAAGTTCCCTTCTACCTTTATTATTGCCCAAAATATTTATTCTAAAATAGTGAATCTTTCTCCTAAAACTGGATTCAGGTTAGTTTTCACAACATCTTTATGCATCTGAATGATACTCCAATGGTAGGCACTACCAAACCATTTAATTAACTGAAAGTATGCATCCTTTGTGGGCATGAACGAGCATACATCTGGCTTATTATAGGGATTCTTGATTGTAGCCTCCAGGTTTTCCCTTTGCTGTTATCTTGTCTGCCAACCAGCTCCACCTCATTTCTTTGTCACTGTGATCTTGAGGGTCCTGATTCATTTTCAGAATCTGAAGGAAATGAATGTATTGTTTAATGTACATGTATGATGGGGTCAGGATGACTGTGGATAGGTAATTGAAGATTACTTCCATAATCTACCAGAGCCTGTTTTCTTTTCTGAAAAATGAGGCAAACCACAACACTGATTTTACTGAATTGTTGAAAGAATTCAATAATGCATGTAAGTGACTTAGGGTCTTGGCATATTATGCTATTTCAGTAAATGGTGGTTTTTATCTTTGCCATTGGCATCATCATCTTATTATTGTTGAAAAATTTAACAAACATCACAAGCTTCATCTTGAAAACCTTTGAGACATGTATCTATTAATACACAAGAGCTGTAAAAGGGACTAATGCAGGGCTGAGTGACTTGTTTTAAAAAAGATGTTAATAGTCCCTTGTGATGGGACCTCAGATCTGCATATTAACTTCACAGCTGTAACACTATTAATTAAACCCTTTCCTTCAACATGTACATAGCTGTTTTGAAAAACTTCTACATCTAGATTCCCCTTGTGTCAAGGGAACCGTATGCATCTTTAGAAGTCCCTAAGGCTGTTTTTCGTGCCACACTTTAAGATCACCAAGGGCACAATTAATAAGTTATTGCTGCTCATTTTGAAGTTGCAAGAATTGGAATAATTATTTTTCTCCCTAGGAATACATTCAGAATATAAATATATGAAGTCCCACCTCACTTGCTACATTTAAAGATACAGAAAAATGTGATGTTGAGAAACCAAGTTGTACTTCTTTGAAAAAAATTCTAAAAGATTTCAGCTGTCATCCTAGGGCATCTTTTTGATGACTCCAAATTGTAGGAACTTTACGCTAATATTCCTTATAATTGATTTTCCTGGAAAAGATCTGTGGAACTTACACATTAATGATCCTAGAGGATGTTCAGTGTGTCACATACACATAGGATTCAGAATGTGTATGACTATATATGAGCATAACTTAGACATAAAAAGAATATAAAGAAATTCTAGGAAGATTTATCTTATACTAACTGTGAGCTTTGATTAGAAGCCTTCTAGAAACTTCCAGGCAGGAAACGGAGGAGGAGATGGACTAGCCTTTAAGGACTTCCCACTCTGGGCAGGTGCTTTGCATTGCCTTCACACACACGGACAACTGACCTGCGTTTGTTTCTCTTTGTCATGTTTTAATGACTGCATTTTTCTCACAGTGATCTGATTTGTGGGCAATTTGATTCTTAAATAAGGTTAAATGATTTCTCCAGATGCCAATAATGGCACTTCTTTTGTTCTGTGGCTCTAATTGACCCCATGGTTCACGAGGGTCCTCTTCTCTTACAAGAATCTTTAGTTGAATATTTCACCTGCATAGCCAGACAGGGTCATTGGGATATTTCCTTTTCAAGGTTCATTCTTATTACCTAGCCAGAATTGTTCCTCTGTACTTACTGGGAAAATTGTCTTCCCTGATCAAGATTCATTTCCTTCAAGGTTGATTCTTCCACTAACTTTAGCTTTGGGCAGTTTGGTACGAAACTTCCAGACCATCAATTCAGAGTTCTCTACAGGAGCAATTGCATAGGAAGAAGGACTCTCAGCTCCCCTGAGCCAGGTGCTATCCATCTGTTATTTTTATAAACATTCTAATAGTTTTGCGCCTCAAAGAATTCTTTTTCTGATGGCAGTTTCAAATTAAATCAATGATATATAGTATACTTCTTTTCTTTACTTAAACAAATGAAACTTACTGCATCTAATAATGAGTTTTAAACTTAAATTTATCTTTTCCTTTGCATGATTTTTTTCTATGTGATCATTTTTCAAAAGGAATCTTGAAATGTGATGTTGACAGGGGGCTAAGCTAGCTACAAAGCATCTTTATTCAGGAATAACATATTAGCAAATGATACAGGAAAGCATCATAGAAACCCAGAAAAACTATACTTACTTTCAGCCCTGGCCTGTTGGTTCAGTTGGTTGGAGTGCCATCCCATGCAGCAAAGGGCTGTGAGTTGATTCTTCGTCAAGGTACATGCCTAGGTTGAGGGTTTGAACCCTAGTTGGGATGAATATGGGAGGCAACTGATTGATGTTTCTCTCTCACATTGATATTTCTCTCTCTCACCCTTTCTCTCTAAAATCAATTTAAAAACTCACCCTCATGTGAGGATTAAGAAACAACAACAACAATAAAAAATTGTGCCTACTTTCAAAACTCTAAGAATGATCTCCTATTTACTATATCATGAAGTAAATGGCATATCTATATCATGAACACTTTGGGAAATGCATAAACTCAGTTCACTAGAATAAGAAAATACTACAGATTCTAAACTATATTAGTCCAATTGATATGTCTGTGAAGCTATTGCATACATAAATTAAGCCATTCTAAGTAGATCATGACCACTGAATTTCTATGTAAGTATTAATTTCAAGGAAATTTTGTTGTTTCAGAGAAACCACACCTTTATAGCTCATATTCTAATTCTTTGCGATATTTTAAAAGATGATTTAAAGATGCTACTACCGAGTTTTTTATGCAGCAAGTTAAAATAATAATCAAATAGAACATGAGTAAATGCCTTTAAGATTTTGGAATTCCTTGTTGGGATGTTAATTATTTTGTTTGGAAGACACAATGTATCTGTTGTGACATGTCAATGAAAAGCCCAATCTTGGTGATGAAGAATCTCAAGTCATTTTTCATTGATTTTCCAATTACAAAAGAGAGCCTGGTAAACATGTTTAGTTGCATTAATTATTTACTTTGATTTCTTTTTTATTGATTTTAGAGAGAGGGAGAGAGAGAAAAACATCAATCCTATCTCCTACACATCCCCTACTGGGGATCGAACCTGAAACCCAGGCATGTGCCCTATCCAGGAATTGAACCAACGACCTCTTGATGCATGGATCAACAAGTCTAGTACCCTACCCGCTCTGAGCTTCCCACAACAGATTTCTTTTATGTTTGGAAAAGTATTTAAGCTGTTATTTGGAGGCTTTAAGGATGCAGCCTAACTAATCATACATAATTCTATAGACAGTTTTACTTAGCATTTACTTGGTTCAAAGCACTGTGACAGGCACTAAGGCTATATTCAGTTCCTGCACTCAAAAAAAAAATGTTCTGTATCATATGAAGGACAGATAGTAAATGACTAATAATAAGAAAATGTAACAAGTGTTATATGATGAAGAAGAAACACTTTGATACCACAGAGCATGGAACAGAGTCTCCACTGGAATTAGGGAGGCTCCCTAAGAGAGAAGGGATAAGAAGTAAAGAAATAATCTGCTGACCTTTACAAATACAGATACTATTGCTGTCCTACCATCAGTGACAGAAAAGTGCTTTCAGTTGCTATATTTTTGTAATCCCCTGTAATGAATTTACATTGATCCAGCCACCTCCATCCCACACTCTTTATCCAGACACCCTTCTGGCCAGAGAAGAGAGCTCGTTGGGTTTCCTTGCATCAAAGCCAAGGTCACTATCCAGGAGAGGTGGTCCTGTAGGGAGATGCTCTAAACAGGGCGCTATTTAGTTACAGAACGTGGCTACCAGTGACCTAAAAATATCTGTTCAGACACAAGAGAGAATGACTGGTTGCTGAGTGTCCTTTTGAAGTGAACTGGAGTTAATTTTCCTGAACATAAGTAGACAAGTGTGCTCCTCAGATATAAGACTGTCTCGCTGCACAACTTCACTATTTAGCTTAGAGCCAGTACTGATTCAAAAGGTGTTTCAAAGAAGAATAAATATTTTTCCTGCTGAAAGAAATACAGTGGTAAGTCCTTTCAGGACACACATTCTAAACCCACACCTATTTTAGCAACAAAAATTCAATTTGATTGAGCTATCCGGGGAGTTGATTTGCTCCTGTTTCTAGAACAATGAGCAACTGTTTGATGGTATGATTTCTAAATGGCCATCTGATGTTTTAGCGTGTACATATAATTCATCATTATTTTTCTTGTCCTGTAATTATAGAATTAATAGAGAAAACACTTCCTCTGTATATTTTAAGTATTCGGGGTATTGAGGCTATTTTAAGTATTAGTCTGAGAAAATACTTTGTCCCGCTTCAGAGCAGCATGTGACAGCAGAAGCACTGATTGTGTAGTAGGTTGTGCTCACTCATCATTAACTGAGATAGTGAAACAAAGAGCATAGTTATTATTTTCTGCCTGCAATTAATCTCACATGCTCAGAGCATGGTATGAATTTCACTCCAGTGTACAAGGCAAGCAGGCTACTGTTCCTTGAAATCAATGACAGTCAGACGAGCCTAGACGTTGGGTGATCTGATGAATAATTTAAGACCGATTTGTTAACTGTGCAGAAGTGAAGTTAGCCGTGCAGGGAGACACATTGCCAATTGCCAGCAATTTACGACGATTTTGAAAACCACAGGCAGCAATTTACAGAAAAGATTAGGCCAGTTACTGTACATGTGTGACATTTCCTTGATTTAACATGTCATCCTGAAAGCTGTTAACTGACAACTGGAGTTGGAATGAGGTTGTAAAGTTTAGTGAAGTACTGCTTTTACCTGAGAAGGTCTGCATTTCTGCTGGGGGAGACCCCTGAGTGCACAGCTCCTGCTGGGCCTAAATGTGTGTATGCAAATGAGCACTGCCAGGGAAGGGTGGTGCACCTTCTCTGGGAACCATTAGCACCTTCACATCACTCCGTGCTCTAATGCACTTATCCATGGGAAAGCATGGTGATGGCCTTTATTTCTTGGAGAAAAAATTGTTATCTATATATTTCTTCAGTCCTGTGCCCCACAGGAGAGGTTGGGGTGGGGGTATAATCTCTTTCATCCTGCACAGGAGTTTCTTCATAAGAAGCTGATTAAAGGAAAATCCCATTTTTATTAGTGTAATTTATTTCCACTTCTTTTCCCTAATGGTATTAAGTTGGTAACAATACTTTCTTCATATTTGAATTTGTGGGGGAAAAAATGAAATGAGGATAGTCTGAGCCCCAGTGGAATTTTCAACTCTGAGACATCCTGAAGGATGACTTCCTTAGGAAAAATACCCATGAAATAGAGTGTCTCATAGTTTAAATACATAAATATAGCCTATGATTGATCATCTTTGGAGCTCTACCAGGAAAATGGACTTTTGATATATTTTGAAACTTATTCTCAATGCTTCCATTAAATTATCAACATCTCCAAGGATACGTACCAAGGTTAAATTTTGCAAATCAGATTTATAATTATAATTCTTATTCTGGAATCACATATGCCAATAGTAGTTTTTTAAAAAAATGAGTATAGTTTTCCATATGAGAAACAAATAAGGTTTCCTGTGTATTATTGTTAGTAATTAAATCAATCTGAAAACTAAGACCTATACCTTCTTCTTTCTTTTCACTCTTCCTCTATTTGTCCATCTGGCTGGGTCTATAAACTCCTCTTTACAAATTGATGATTGTTTGGAAGGTTGTCCAGTACACTGAAAGGTCTCAGGTTCGATAACCGGTCCAAGCACATACTCAGGTTGCAGGTTAGATTCCCAGTCGGGACACAGGCAGAGACAACTAATCAATGTTTCACTCTTATATCAATGTTTCTTCTTTCTCTCTCTCTCTTTCCTTCTTTCTCTCTCTCTCTCACACACACATTCTCTTACTCTCCCTTCCTCTTTCTAAAATAAATAAAAAGCATATCCTTTGATAAGGATTTTTAAAAAGTAACAGATATTCATAATTATTACAGAAAGTTTTAATTACTTAAACTATCTTGGTTTGGGGTGGGTCTAACCAATTGACTCATATAGGTGTGTTCTTTTTTTAAATATATTTTTTATTGGTTTTTTACAGAGAAGAAGGGAGAGGGACAGAGAGTTGGAAACATCGATGAGAGAGAGACATCAATCAGCTGCCTCCTGCACGCTGCCCACTGGGGATGTGCCCCCAACCAAAGTACATGCCCTTAACCGGAATCAAACCTGGGACCTTTCAGTACTCAGGCTAACACTCTATCCACTGTGCCAAACCAGTTTCGATGACTCATATAGTTTTATTATTTATTCTTTGTCTATAGTATTTTTAATGTAAAATATATATATATATATACTTCCAGAAGTGAAAAAAATCTTAGCTTATTTAGAGATAGCTGTATTACAAAGATTTATCTGTTTGACTGAAGATTAGATTGGGATAAAGTAATGGTGGCAGTCTAACAGCGTGCCTTAATACATATAAGAAGCTTTCATCTTTGTTGAAAACATCAGAAGTGAATTTCTGAGGTATAAATTGTGATAGGTTTACACACTAAGGCCCCTTGCTGCTTGGATCAGACTATAATGGCCATTACTTATCTCTTTACCTTTAGAAACTCCTCCTTAAACCTTCGAAAGCCTCATGTAGTTTATTATGAGAGATTGTTTATTATTTATTTGCATTTATATTGTATTTTCCTCCAAGTAGCTTCAGGGGCTTTACAAAACGTGACATCAGTCATCGGAACACTTTGTCAGATACGTATAGCAAGAAATAATTCTAGTATAAATATGCCAAAGGCATAGTGCTTACTGGAAAATATTTTCTACATATTTTTAGTGACATCTTTTAGAGATTTCCTTCAAAATAAGTCCCAACTTTTATAAACATTTTCTTCTATCAGCTTTGATGCCAGACACATTTATTCAACAAATTGATTGAGTACCTACTTTGTGCCCGGTATTGTTGTAAGTGTTGAGAATGTAATAGGATTATGAAAAGAACTTGCTCTCAGAGAGCTTTCATTCTAGTAAAAAACACATGATAAAAAAATAAGTACATGATATAATATCGTGTTGGGCTAAGTGATATTTTAAAAAAGTCAGGACGAGAGAGTGACTTTGTGGGAATGGGTAGAGCTAAGAGTCCCAAGGGGCAGATGGGAGCAAGACATGCAAAGTGTGGGGACTGCCAGGCCCCAGTATAGGAGCATGTTCAGCATGCACAAAGAGCAGGGATGCTATGTTGTGTCACTAACATGCCATGAACTTGGTGAGGAGGGCAGGCCATGAACCTGGAGAGCTGGGCCATTGCAAGATTCTGTTGGAACTTCTGGTAGGCCATGTAAGAATTTGATCTTGGTCTAAATATAATGGGAACCCCATAGAAAATTAAGCAGAGGAGTATAACAGGATCAAAATTTGGTATGACTATTGTAGGGGACAAGAGTAGAAGCAAGAAGACCCAGTGAGATGACTGTGGTGATTCAGGTAGGAAATAAAGGTGGCTTAGACTGGGGTGGTAGCAGTGGCCAAGGGGAGAGGTGCCAGATTTGAAATATAGTGGTCCACCTCCTCCATGGTTTTGCTTTCTGTGGTTTCAGTCACTCACAGTCAACCACAATCCAAAAATATGAAATGGAAAATTGCAGAAATAAACATTTCATACATTTTAAATTCCACACTATTCTAAGTGGTCTGATGATATCTCATGCCACACAGCTCTGTCCTGCCCTGGACATGAATCAGCCCTTTGTCTGGTGTCTCCGCACTGTAAATTCTCCTGCCCTTTAGTTACTTAGTAGCCATCTGGGTTATCAGATCTTGGTATTTCAGTGCCTGTGTTCAAGTAACATTTATTTTACTTAATAATGGCCCCAAACCCATTCACATAACTTTTATTACAGTACTGTATATTGTTATAATTATTTTATTTTATTGTAAGTTATATTGCTATTCTCTTACTATGCTTAATTTACAAATACAACTTTATCATAGGTATGAATAGGAAAAAAAACATAGTATATTACTATCCACGGTTTTAGGCATTCAGTGGTGTCTTGGAAAGTATTCCCAACTACACTACAGTTGGAGACGGAACTAATAGAATTTGGTAATGGATCAGAGGTGGTGCATAAAAGAGCTTTAAATTCTGTCTCTGCTGCATGTGCTGTGGTCTGGAGCAGTAGCTTTCTCACCTGTGAGAGAGGAGCATAATTACATCAGTGTGCAGCAGGAAGACAGAGACCTCCTGCAAATGCAGAGCGTGATTTCTGTGCTTTAAAAAGGTTCCCTCCCCTTTCCAAAGAATCTTGCTTTGCCTTCATACTCCTGACTCTTCTCCCTCTTTTGTTTCCTGCTTCTCCTTTGTTGTACTATATATTGCCCTTCCTCTCCAACTGTCTTATTTCAGAATGCCAAGATTTTGCCAGCTGGTCTACCTTCCATCAATAAGGAATCTATTCAAATGAGGAGTCCTGAGCCTGGCTGTCTTAATTCCATGGCAAATCCATTCTGCATTTTCAGACTGTAATAAAAATATTTGGCATAATAGTTGATGTGCTCCTGATAGATATGTCTGAAATTTCATTGGGTAAAAAAAAAAAACACAAGATGTGGTATATTTCCCTCTTCTCTTTCAACCAAAAGCAGCCTTTAGTATTAAGAGCAAAAAGGGAAATACTTTGGAAACTGAGAGTCAATTAGAAAGTACTTTGTTCTACCCAGTTGTGTATGCTTATCATGAAATCTAATTTCAATGAGAACCACTTATATTTAAATGCACATTTTGGTCTTTTGGGTAATGCTATTTTTTTTTCTGGCACTAATCAATTATTTAATTCTCTTTACCAACTGGGTGTCCAACTATGCAATTAAATTCTGCCACTAACTACCCAGAGTTAGTACAGACCCACTAGTTGAGGGCTTGGTCCCACAAGACAGCCCCCACTTCACACAATAGCTATAAATGAGATTTCCAGGCTACTTGCACTTCTGTCTAGACTGCTACAAATTCAGGGGTTGTCATAACTCTTCCTCAGTCTCAATAACTCATAAAATTCAGAAAAGCACTGTAATTATGATTATTGGTTTATTATGAAAGACTAGAAGCCTAGTGCATGAAATTCGTGCATGGGAGGGTCCCCTCAACCCAGCCTGCAACATCTCCAATCTGGGACCCCTCTCATAATCCTGGACTGATGGCTCCTAATCACTTACCTGCTTGCCGGCCTGGTAACCCCTAACTGCCCCCCTTCCTTCCAACCTTGTAGCCTCTCACAGCCCCCCTGCTAGCCTGGTTGCCCCATATAGCCTGCTTGTTCAGTCATTTGGTCATCCCTCACTAAACCCTCTGCCAGCCTGGTCACCCCACACAGCCTGCTTATTCAGTTGTTTAGTCATCATTCAGGCCAGCCCTGTGTGACTGGGGGCTGAGAGGACTGGGGGACTCTGGAGGCAGGTGTGCAGAGTGGCCAGACCCGCCTAGGGGTGAGCCCTGCCGTGCTGTGTGCCTGCAGCCTGGCAGGGCTGAGGGGACTGGGCACCACCTTTGAGGGTGTAGCAATCAATTAGCGTATTTCCTCCTTATTGGCTATGGGCACCACCATCTTTGTGAGGGTGTGACAGTAAATTAGCATATTACCTCTTTATTAGATAGGCTGTAACTCAGGAATAGCCACATGGCATAGTTGAATGGGGCAAGGTGTGGGGCTGGAACGACATGGAGCTTTTGTGCCCTCTCCCCTTATGCCATTCAAATTTTAAGGAAGTTTTATTGTATTGGCACAATTGATTAAGTCATTGGCCATTGGTGATTGAACTCAATTTTTAGCCCCTTCATCTCCCTAGAGGTAGCTGGAGCTGAACATTGCAGCCCCTTATTCATGTGGTTGATTTCTCTGGCAACCAGCTCCCAGCTGGAAGCTATTTAAGGCCCTATGAAGTCACCTTAGATGCATCAACTCAGGTAAAGTGCAAAAGGACTTCTTTTGAACAGGAAAAGACACTCCTGTCACTCAGGAAATCCTAAGGATTTTAGAAGCTCTGCCAGAAACTGACAAACACCAAATATGTTTTTCTCTTATATTACAACAATCATGGCCTCTTTAATTACTATTCCATCAAGGAAAGAATGTTTTGAAGAACTCTGACACTAAGTGCCAAGACTTGACTACAAGAGAGATACACTGAGTACAAAGGGTGTAAAGCCAATAAAGAGGAAGGGCTTGAAGGTCTACTGGGTATCAGAAAAGTTCACAGAAGCAGCTCACTTTACTCTGACATCAACCTCCCAAAGAAAGTGGCCTTTCCCCTTACATAGATAAGAAAATGGGAGGTAGATAGAAGGTAAATAATTTACCCTTGGTCAGGCAACTGATAACTGGCAAATGTAGTTTGAAATCCTGTACTGCTGTCTCTAAGACTAAGACCATATCCTTATGAACAGGTGCCGCAGGTTTGTAAGAGAAACACAAAATGGAGAAAAAGAAATAAAATCAGGGCAAACATACCTCTTCTCCTCCCTCACCATTAAGGCATGTTCTTTCTCATCTAAGGATCCCAAAAGCCTGTCCCAGGAGCTGACATCAAGGCTATATGATAAAAAATGGTAAGAAGATGTAGCATAGTAACCTTGTGAATTCAATCATCAGAGGTTGTAAATCAACATTTGTATTTTCAGATTTCAAAAAGACTTTGCCTCTGAATTATCTGAAAAATTATGTTCTCACAGATCTGTAATAAGGATCTGAAAGGTGGCCACCCCACTTGCTGCCTTCATTGGTTATTCTCATGGGAACATCTGCAATGAAAATTCGTAATTTATAGCAGCTCCACCCACGTCACCCCATTTAGTCCTGCATACACCCTCATCTCATTCTTCAAATGAGAATAGCATTTCTCTGAGGACTTACAGTCTCTAGTGAACACACAGGAAATGAGTGGCTAAAAGAAGAGTTAAACTTAGAATTTCAGACCCAGTACATGGATTTTTTTCAGCGATGTAATTCAGGTTTGGGGTTGGTCACATCTAACTGTTTATCAGGATCTGCTAGCTGCCTCAGTAGTCCAGCAGTCAACTGAACCCTGAGCCAGGGGAAGAGGGTGTATTGTGAAAGCTGACCACTTTTAAAGCCACTAACCCATCCATCTGTGTCTGCAAATACCTGTAGCTCCTTATGAATGCCTCCCTTGCAGTGAACAATTGGTTGGGTTGGCTTTGCTTTTTCCTTTTTATTTATTTATTTACTTTGCATTGCTTTTCCCTTCATAAAAAGAATAAGTGAAATATCCTACACTTTCTTCTATAGTGGTGTTGTTGAGTTAATAATTTAAGCAGTAAAATGTAGCCAGTGATTTCATGTAAAGATGATGCTGTGGTGGTCATATGTACAGACTCATCCTTAACTCTTGATTACAGTACACTCATACCATGCAAGCATTTATTTCCCTTAGCTGAATTCAGCCTGACAGTTCCATATTGGGTCACTTATTTATCAAGGGAATGGAGGCATTCAAGCCTAAAATTGCCAGTGAGTGTTGGCAAAAACTACTAAAAGAACATACCAGTGTTTTTAAGGGTCTTCCTAACTGTTGAAAAGTTAGGAAAATGTGCCCAAAATACAGTCAACCACTTTCTTAAGAAAGTAAATGAATTAATGGAGGATTAGCCTAAAATGAAGAGTTACAGGGATGTGTTATATACAAAGGTATATTAGCAACATCCTTTCTGATCATTTAAGAAAGGCCAGGGGTATTTTGAAATATGTTATGCTTAATTTTTCACCTATTATGCTGACTTTAGACACAGATCTCCCCATAAGAGGTAACTGCATTTTGCTTATTAGTGTCAGTTCTTGGAAACCCGCTAGTCACTATTTTTGCTGCATCTCATTCAAGAAGAAAGGGAGTAAAGAAAGATCTCTAAGTTTCTCCTGTAAATAAAAAGACTTTTTTTCATTCACCTTCGCTTCCAACTTCCTACCACTTTATGGATCAGGTCCTGTTGTCTGCAAAAGAAGATGTTAATATATTAACATATTAAACTATAGCATAGGAAAGGTTGGCATTTCCCAAAGCTTTTGGTCAATGACTAAAGTAATGAAAGTTGCCAGTGATTCAGGCCAAGCTTATAAAGGCCTTAAATTCACTCAGTGCCTGAAAGGTCAGGTAAATTAAAGAAAAGTATAGGGCTGGCCTGGAAGAGGCTGTGTGTGTGATTCTAAGTGCTTTTCAAAGTAGCTAAAACTAGGAGGCCTGGCATTCATTCTAGCCAGCCTCCTGGTATTGATTAAGAAGTAATTGCAAGTGCTCATTTGTGGGTAAATGAAGAGATAAGTCCTTTTCGGAAGGTCATTTCCATGTCTTGTGTTTAATTAATATTACTAAGTTAAAGATTTGCAGTTTAATTAGCCCATTAATTATTCAAATCATCAGTTTGGAGAGTAAGAAAAGGTAATTGATTGAATATCAGATTCAGATTTTCAATAAGTCGCCATTTTCCCTGATACCCTAACTAGGAAAGGTTTTAAAGTATGAGTTTCAAGAGTGGTCATGACCTAAGATGTTTTGTTTTGTAGTTGTTGATTATAAATGTCATATAGAAACATTTTTAGAAAATTGAAAAATATATTGAATTATAATGAAGAAAAATGTGTATTTTCCCTCCTGTACCACTAATAGTTACTTTAGTGTTTCCATTTGTTAAACTTGGCACATATTTAGATTTTGTATGTGTGTGGATGCATACATAGAGTATATACATAGCTCAGCATATAGATATATACACTCTTTAAAGTCATCATTATTTAGAATATAGTTTTGCTTTTTCACATGTTATAATAAGGCCATTTTCCTGTGTAGCAAATATCCTTTGAAAATCACGTTTTAATGAAACTTTTTATTTTGAGGAAATTTTAGATTTGGATACAGTTGTAAGAAATAGTGTAGAGAGAGCCTGTTATTCCCTTTGCCCAATTGCCCACAAAAGTATCATCCTGCAAAACTAGAGTTTACATTGATACATTCAAGATACAGAACATTCCCATCACCACAGGATTCTTCGTGTTACTCTTATAGACAATCATAGTACCTTCCTGTCTTTAACCTCTGGAAACCACTAATTTGTTCTTCATTTCTATAATGTTGTCATTTTAAGAATGTTATAAATGAAATCATACACTATATAACCTTTGGAGATTAGCTCTTTTCATTCATCATAATTCTCTGGAAATTCATGTAAGCTAATACACATATCAATAATTCATTCCTTTTCATTGCAATTTTTATTCCCTGATAAGGATCTGCCACAGTGTTTTTAAGCATTCACACACTGAACGATATTTTCTGCTGTCTAACTCTTGGCTGTTAAGAATGAAGCTGCTGTGAACATTTCTATACAGGCTTTGTGGGAATATAAGTTTTTGTTTCTCGGGGATAAATGCTCAAGTTTATGTTTCATGGAAAACTGTCAAACTCTTTTCTAGAGTGAGTGGATCGCCTTTCATCCCCACTATGGGTGTATGAATGCTCTACCCTCTCCGCAACTTTGCCCACAGTTTGATTTGTCATTGTAACATATTTTAGCCATTCTGGTAGGTGTGTAGCAATAACTCATCATGGTGTTAATTTGCCTTTTCTTAATGGCTAATGATGTTGAAATTCTTTCTGTGTACTTATATGCCATTTTATCTTCATGTTAAGATTTGAGACTCCTTTACATATTTAGATACTAGTACTTTCTCAGATGTATTTGCAAATATTT
This sequence comes from Lasiurus cinereus, assembly GCA_011751065.1. Classification (NCBI taxonomy): domain Eukaryota; kingdom Metazoa; phylum Chordata; class Mammalia; order Chiroptera; family Vespertilionidae; genus Lasiurus; species Lasiurus cinereus. Next base: position 6,235,879 of record JAAGEH010000040.1, read on the forward strand.
TCTCCTAGTGTGTACCTTATCTTTTCATCTTCTTAACAGATTGTGTAACAGAACAAAAATTCTTAATTTTGATGAGATCCAATTTATCAATTTATTCTTTTATGAATAATATTTTTTGTGTGAAGTCTAAGAACACTTTGCCTAGCTCTAGATCCTGAAGATGTTCTTACTTTTAATGAGTTTTATAGCTTTCTGTTTTACATTTATTTAAGTCTGTTGTCATGTTGAGTTTAATTTAGCTGTGATTTTATCACATGTATAATTGAGTTGAATTAATATGTTCATACCGGGAGAACACTTATTTTTTTGGAGTGATAAATTCATGGATGAAGTGAGGCTTAGAGAAAAGAGGTATAGATGTACTAAGGACAATCTCAGTTCATTTGTACCAGCTTGAGACAAGGGATCTCAAACTGAACCTCACTTCCTGGTAGTCAGCTTTGTTCAGTTCTCTAAAGATCTAGTCCAAGAAGCCACATTTTCACTTACCACCTCTTTCCTCATTCCTCCTGATAAGCTGTTGAGACCTTTGATCCACTCAACCCATTTCCCCTTCATCCTTTCTAGTTGTTACTTTTCTTTCTGATTATAAGGGATATCCACCTAGTGCTAATATTGCTGACAGTATTCAAATATCAAATAACCTATAATCAGAAAACTTCCCTAGAAATGAAATTTGTGTGTATAAGCACTATATGACATTTTCCTCCCTAATTAAATATAAAGTAAGCTTAAGTAGAACAGGATGCATGTATTTGTTTATAATCCAGATGGATTTAACATAGATATCAAGATTCAGAGACAGATAATCTCTAAGAATGCCATTTAGGTTAGCAAGCTATGAACCAGGAACAAAAGGCTCAAGAGAAGATAGAAAGGTGCCAGAGAAGAGAAATGGGGAAAATTCATGGATCTGGGTTCATCTATAAACACACTTTTTTTTAACTGTTGACACTATTACATTTGAAACCTCTTTTACCAGCCTTCACCCAGCCTCTGTCCCCCTCCCTCTGGCCATTACCATATTGTTGTCTATAGGCATGGGTTATGTATATATGTTCTTCGACTAATCTCTTCATCTTCTTTCATTCAGTCCCCTTCCCCAGTCCCTCTTCTCTTGAACCTGTCAGTCTGTTCCATGCCTCTGTTTTTCTTTTGTTAGTCATTTTATTTTATTTATTAGATTCCACATATAAGTGGGATCATGGGGTATTTGTCTTTCTCTGACTTATTTTGCTTAGCATAATAATCAAGAGGTGCATCCATGCTGTCACAAAGGGTAAGAATTCCTTCCTTTTTACAATCACGTATGGAAAACTGCATGGAGTTTACTCAAAAAATTAGAAATGGAGCTATCTTTTGACCCAGCAAACCCCCTCTGGGAATATATTCTAACAATCCCAAAATACCAATCAAAAAGCATATATGCACTGCTATGTTCACAGCAGTGTTATTTACAACTAGAAGCTCAATGCACAAAATTTGTGCAAGAGTAGGCCTTCATAGCTCTGGCTGCCTCAGTCCTCACAGCCCCAGCTTTATCCAAAAGGTCATGTGGAAGTTTGTCCAGATGGTCATTCGCTGTTGCTTTGATTAGCATAGTACGCTTTTATTATAAATAGCCAAGATATGCAAACAGCACAAGTGTCCACCAGTAGAAGAGTGGATAAAAAAGCTGTGGTACATTTACAAAGTGAAACACACTTGTTTTGGTTGCCTATTTCCACTTATTGACCTAGTAATTGTCATTGTCAATGTGCTATGGGGTGAATGGAAAAGTCTGAGTCAATATAATTTTTTTAAACTGAACAAATTTAATAGAATGATGAAAATAGAGGGCACATGTTTGTTGGCTATAAGCTATGAAAAGGGTTTAAAGGCCCCAGGGGAGAAAGAAAAAGAAAAAGGTGTCTCTATGGAGACAGAAAGATAGAAGGAAGAGAAAGTCCAATACCTGAAGCCACTAGCTTTAGGGAAAAGACAATCTCTATATTTCTGTCTGGACAATTGCAATGGAATGTTCCTCAACCACCAGCAATGAGGAAACCTTTGGGATAGAAATCAGGTCATAGGTGTCACTTCTGTCACAGGCCTGGCATATGACTTAGGAGTTCTTTTTCTCCTGTGAGATCAATGATGCCAGAAAAAAAGTTCACACCACTGATTTTATATGGATGAACATGTGCTAAATGACAGGGTACTTATTTGAGGAACAATCTCTATATATAAAAGCCTAAGTGACCAAACGACCAGTCAACCAGTCACTATGATGCTCACTGACCACCAGGGGCTAGATACTCAATGCAGGAGCTGCCCCTTGGTGGTCAGGGCATTCCCACAGCTGACCAATGGGCGCCAGATGCAGGGCTCACAGCTTGCCGCCATAGCCCGGAGACTGCAACAGAGTGGCAGCAAGCCTATTGAATGACGGGGGCAGGCGCAGCAGGGCCATGATGAGCAGGAGCAGCAGGCAGGAGCGACAGATGGTGTTGGACTGCTGGTTTCAGCCTGATCCCTGCAGACTATGCTAAAGGACCCCACTGGTGAATGAATGCACCGGGCTTCTAGTACACATAATAAAATTGTTATGGGGCATTAATAAATGGTTGATAGATTTTTCAATAAAATGAATAGGTACAAATGGATATTAGAAAAGTGCATGCATTTCTATATTGTTTAAGCACCTAGAAATGTTAATCCACCGATATAACCATTTATAAAGTTTATGGCAATATCTAACTTATATATTTGTATGATTTCTTTGAGCTTCATTACTTTATGTTTAGAGAGTTCAGTAGAGAATATACTTATGTTAAAATAATAACACTAACCATGGCCTGCACAACTGATATATAATATTGCTTTCATGTGATATTTCAAAGCATAATATTCTTAGCCCAACTTAATTCTTCATACCTCATTCATCCATTCCTTCATCCATTTCTCAGTACCCATGACATGCTGGACATTGTTCTAGAGATACAAAGCTGGGATTAAGGTATAGTAGTGGCAGATAATTCTAATAAAGGTTACAATTAATCAAGGCCCTAATGATTCTCCAAGTGTTAGGTCATTTAATTTCCACAAGATTCACTAGAGGTAGACACCATCATTCACATTTAACAAATCAGGAAACAAGAGTTTTCCCGAGGTAATATGGCTAATGAATGGGGAAACCTGGACTCCCATTATGATTTTTCTGACGCAAAAGCTGTTTAATCACTACATAGCTACATTGAATTAGGTAAGACCAGTGATTTATTTGGGCTCCATTTGAGTTCTGTCTCCACCACTTACCAACTCTGTGACTCAGGCAGATTGGTTAACATCAAACCTTAGTTTCCTCATCTGAATATGAGGATAATTCCTGCCTCATCAAACTGTGATAATGTGACACTATTGTTTCATGCTTGGCTGGAAAATTCCCATGAATAGAAAGGTTGAATTCAGATCAATGATGTTCCAGAAATGGATCTTATTGAGAAAACCCATCATGTGGATGGTTGGTCACAGATGCTGAGAAAGCATCAGAAGCACGAGGTAATGGATGTCTCCAGGCTATCTAGGCATGGCTGCCAATACCCTCATTCAACACCAACCTCCGCAGCATTTCCATGGAGGAAAGAGGAAGATCCATGGATGCAATCAGTGGAGCAAAAAGTCTAAAGACGGGAGCTCTAGGGACACACTTTTGGTGTTTTCATGCCAGCGCCCCTGCTGGCTGTTAGGCAAGTTACTTAGCTCTGCCTCAATGTTCTCATCTATTAAATGCACATAGTGACAGCAAGTTCATCTTAGGGTGATCATATATATTTAGTGACTGACAGTGTGTGTAAAGTGACAAAAATAGTGCCTACCACACATTAAATGAAAGAGTGAAAAAATGCATTTTTACTGAAAGCATCTTTCCGTAGAGTATAAGAACTAATTTCAGGCAGTAAGGCATCCACTCTTGCCTCCATGTTACTAAATGTATAGTTAAATAACTCTTCTACATGCAGTGAAACACTGGGGAAAATGTAGTTTTTGAAGGTGTCGGCCAAATCTCTGACTGCGTGAATGGACATGCCGAGGCTCATCCTTCCTGATGGCCAGAACTAGAAAAGAAGCTTATCCTGCTAAAAAAAAAAAAAGCCAGTGCCCACGAGCCGCTGTGGGTGGCAATGGGTGGAACATGCTATCATAAATGAGCTGTGCTGCCTCCAAGCTGTAGCTCTGCCACTTAGCAGTGGAATGATTCTGTGTCGATTACTCTGTCTAAAACTTAGTTTCCCTATTTGGGAAATATGGATAACAGCACCTCACAGAATGAAATATACTTTACATGTCTTTGTGAGCAACAGTGTCCTGTGCAAATGCTAGCCAACTCACTACATGAGTTCAGTGACTAAAATGCCTGTGTCCTAGGAGGGTCTCGTGGTTATCCAGAGGCTGTTGTGAATTACTTACTTTAAGCACTCTGTCTGCTTTTGCCTTAGACATGGCCGGAACCAGGAATGCTGGATGATATGAGCTTTCCCTGTGATGTTAGAAAGGGCGATGGGAAAAGTAATATTTCTTGGAGCATGGAGTACTCAGGAGCTAGAGTGGGAAGGGAGCCAGTGAAAAAGATGGTTGAATTCTACAAGTTTCACATGCTTCCAACTGATGCTGCTGCAGGCCCTGTGTAACTGCTCATCCAGATGATGGTCTGATGATGAAGGCAGTAATTTCAACAACATGCTTTTTCACAACAATTTTCAAGTGCAAAAAGCTCCTTATCTCATGGGAAAATCACAACTCCTTGGTAAAACAGAGGGCTGGAAAGAGTGTATCTTTTGTCATCTCTAGGCGGCTGGTTTCATGGAAGTTTGAAGGAAACACCAATTTGCAGGAAGTAACAGAACCCAGAGGACAGAACCTGGACTCTGGAGGTTGAAAGATCATTCCTGATTCTACCTTCATTAGACAAGCTCCTAAATCCCTTGTTAAGAGCATTAACAACAAGGATGTAAAGTAAAGCATAGGGGATATAGTCAATAATGTTGTAATAACTATGTATGGAGCCAGGCGGGTACTGGAAATACCAGTGGGAACACTTTATAAAGCATATGAGATAACTCCTATGACATACACCTGAAACTATGCACACAATAGGCATACAATACATATTTATACAGAATAATGTTGCATTTAAACTATAGTTGAAAAAAAAGAAAAGAATAACACCCACCAAAACCGGTTTGGCTCAGTGTCTAGAGCATCAGTCTGCGGACTGAAAGGTCCCAGGTTCGATTCCAGTCAAGGACATGTATCCTGGTTGCAGGCACATCCCCAGTAGGGGGCGTGCAGGAGGTGGCTGATCGATGTCTTTCTCTCATCGATGTTTCTCTCTCATCGATGTTTCTACTATATTCCTCTCTGTAAAAAATCAATAAAATATATATTTTTAAGAATAACACCCTCTTCAAGGCCACGATAGGATTAAATGAGATCCTTCCAGCAAACAGGGTCCACCGTTCTCACAGCTCCATGTATCTGGAAAAATCATCTTGCACTCTGAAACACAGTGAGGTGGCCATGAATGCTAGGTACTGTCCCCTTCACTGCACAGATGAGAATGCTAAAGTTCACCAAGGTCAAAGGGCTGCTCAAGACTACCACGCTATCTCAAACATCAACTTTGGGAAACATCTCACGAATCATGGGGCCTGGAGAGCAGATTAGGCTTATATATCCAAGCTTATGTCAGTGAGATGCTAAAATATCATTATCTGAAGGCAGAATTAAGGGCTTGTATATGTTACTGCACAACAAGATGCATTATTGATGTGCTAATGTTTTCCCTCTGGGGTTATACGCGGTTTGCATAGCAAATTTCACACATTTTGTCATCACCTGTATTTGAAAAATAGGATGTTTCTTGATGAATTATTCCATTATCTAACCAATTTTATCATTACCAGTTTTTTCATTTCCAATCTAAATGTTTCATAGATGGGTTGTATAATGTTACTTCTTATCATGCAATGCTAAATTGTTTCAAGTAAATCTTCTAGCCTATTCAGTTATTCTGCTTTAAATATTCCTAAGTAATAATCCTTTCTTCTCAGTGTTATTTATCACTAATCTATACATAGTAGTGCACTATGTTCTTGATGTTTTTGCATAAATCATGACTTTGATCACTTCCGTTTGTGTTTCAGGTCATCAAGAAGTTTTTATGTATTTTGCAGGCATAAGTCATGGTTTTAGACAACTTCCTATTCAAGACTACTAAAAACAAAGCATATATTGGTGTCCATCTCCACCCCAGATAACAGCTTCTATGAGGGCAGGGATTGCTTTTTTTCTTTGACTTCATTTCATTCTAAACACCTGGCAGCATACCAGGAATGTAGTGGTCTTTGATGCTTATTTGTTGAATGCATATAAATACGTGACAAATTCATTTTGTCTTTATTAAAACAGATAATTGATTAAGCTCTCAGATCTATTTGAAAACATTTTCTCCATCTGACATACTGTGTACTACTTCATTTATATGAGATAAATTTGGAGCCAGGTGGATACTGAACTCACATGTATGAAAGCATTTCATCCTCCACCACCTTATTTTGTGTTTTTCTATAGTTGCTTATTTAACTTACATTCCAACCCTAGGGAGTAAGGCAATTTAGTTAGCATCTCTATGACTCCGTTTCTTATCTGCCAAATGTAGTTTTGTTTGTTGAATAAATATGTTTGGCACACCTGCTGTGTGCCAGACATGGTTGTAGGCAGTCAGGATATAGCTGTAGACACAATGGAAAAATATTCTTGCCCTCATGATCTTGCTTTGATAATAGAACTTACCACATAAAATTGCTAGGAATCTTAAATGAGATGATAGTAGGAAAATCACCTAGAAAAATGCTGACATACAGAAGGCACTCAATAAATGTTAGACATTATCATGATGCCACACCATGATAGACTAAGGAAATAAAATTGTCCCATTATTTGGTGGAAATTGAGAGAGAACAAAGAATTCAATATAAACTTATCATCACTCAGTTAAAAAAATTTTTATAAGAAATGAATGGTAATAGATCCAGGAGTTTTGAGGTAACATATACTCTTTTAGACCAGAAAATAGTAAGTTTACTCCTATTTATTAGATATATGAGTTTATGAAGTTTATATATGCATCTGTAACCAAGAGTTTGATTCATTTTGGATTTTTAGAAGGGTGGGTTCTAATAATTCTAATGTAATTACCTTAAAAATTTGTTCAAGCAAGGGATAGATTCTGAACTATAAAAGCATATTGTAGGATGAATCCTTTCTTCCAATTTAATTTAAATAATGTTTTGCAGTAAAATGAGGAACAAGCCACACAGCAGACTATCATAATGGGATTTAACCTAATTAGTTAGAGAGCTGAGACTCTTCATTAAAAATAGCACTTCACAATCATGTAATAATGAAGCTTTGGTTCTTAAAAGTGTTGGGAGATCTAATACCCTCCTCCCAACAAAAGGTGTTTTTAGATTCTCCAAATATATTCAGCAAGTCATCAGCACTGTATCCAAACCATTATGGGTGTATTCAGAACACTCTTCATCCCCTATCCAAAGTTTTCATCTCCATCACTGTGCTCAAGTTCCTGGTCGGATCCTCATCACCACTCAGCTTTGAAGATGACATTGCTTATTATTTCAAAGCAAAAACAGGCGAATAGTTGTGATGTCCCTCTGCTTACATTCTCCTTCTTAAGCACTTCTTTATGACTCAGAGAAATAGATGCACAACCATCTAACAAATTCCATTCCTCTAGAAATGGCATCTTTCTTTTTATTCTATTCCCTTTTCCCCATTGGATCTTTCTTTTTATCCTTTTTTTAAAATTTTTATTAATTTTTTATACATATCTCCCCATTGCCCCCCTCCCTCCCAGGC
>JAAGEH010000040.1:6244198-6327647 GCA_011751065.1 Lasiurus cinereus
TTCTCTCTTTGCTTCTTGGTGAGCCTGGCTAGGTGTCCATCAATCTTGTTTATCCTTTCAAAGAACCAGCTCTTTGTTTTGTTGATCTTTTGAATTGTTTCTTTGGTCTCCAGGTTGTTTATCTCCGCTCTGATCTTCACTATTTCCTTCCTTCTGAGTACACTAGGCTTTTCTTGTTGCTCTCATTCTAGCTCTTTGAGTTGTAGATTTAGGTAATTTATTACCATTGTTTCCTGTTTTTTGCAGTAGGCTTGTAGGGCTATGAACTTCCCTCTCAAGACTGCTTTCACTGTGTCCCATAAATTTTGTATTGTTGTGTTGTCATTGTCATTTGTTGCCGTGATGTTTTTTATTTCTTCCTTGATCTCTCTGGTTACCCAGTCATTGTTTAATAGCATGCTGTTCAGTCTCCATGTGTTTGATTTCTTTCTATTGTTTTTATTATAGTTGATTTCCAGTTTTATGCCACTGTGGTCTGAGAAAATGCTTGACATGATTTCTATCTTCTTGAATTTGAAGAGACTTTTCTTATGACCCAACATATGATCTATCTTTGAAAATGACCCATGTGCACTGGAGAAGAATGTATATTCTGTGGCTTTGTGGTGAAATGTTCTGAAGATGTCAATTAATTCCATCTGGCCTAGTGAGTCATTTAGGATTGATGTTTCTTTGCTGATTTTTTGTTTAGAGGATTTGTCCAATGGTGACAGTGGGGTATTAAAGTCTCCTACTATGATTGTATTGTTGTCAATCTCTCCCTTAATATCCTCCAAGAGTTTTTTTATGTATTTAGGTGCTCCTATATTGGGTGCATATATGTTTACCAGAGTTATTTCTTCTTGTTGGATTGTTCCCTTTAGTATTATGAAGTGGCCTTCTTTATCTCTTGTTATGTCCTTCACTTTGAGATCTAATTTGTCAGATATAAGTATTGCAACCCAGCTTTTTTTTCATTTCCATTTGCCTGAAATACCATGTTCCATCCCTTCACCCTCAATCTGTGTGCATCTCTTTTCCTAAGGTGGGTTTCTTGCAGACAGCAGATATATGGATCATGTTTTCTTATCCAATCAGTTACCCTATGTCTTTTGATTGGAGCATTTAATCCGTTTACATTTAAAGTTATTATTGAGAAGTACTTATCTGTTGCCATTTTTAGTCCTTAACCCTGAGTTCCTTCTTCACTTCCTCTTTCTTTTTATAACAGCAGACCTTTTAACATTTCTTGCATTGCTGGTTTGGTGGTAATATATTCCCTTAGTCCTTTTTTGTCTGTGAAGCTTTTGATTTCACCTTCAATTTTGATTGAGAGTCTTGCAGGGTACAGTATTCTTGGATTCAGACCCTTCCTTTGCATGACTTTGTATATTTCATTCCATTCCCTTCTGGCCTTACGAGTTTCTGTTGAGAAGTCAGTAGCTAGTCTTATGGGGGTTCCTTTGTAGGTAACTTTCTGTTTCTCTCTGGCTGCTTTTAAGATTCTTACTTTGTCGTTGGTGTTTGCCAATTTAATTATAATGTGCCTCGGTGTCGGTTTGTTGGGGTTCATTTTGCTTGGGACTCTGTGAGCTTCTTGGATTTGTTTGGGTTTTTTCTTTTCTATATTGGGGAAATTTTCTGTCATTATTTCTTCAAACACGTTCTCTAATCTTTGTTCAGTTTCCACTCTTTCTGGAACTTCAATTATGTGGATGTTGTTTTGTTTCATGTTATCCCAAAGTTCCCTTAGACTCTCCTCTTGCTTTTTAACTTTTTTTTCTAGAAGCTGCTGTACTTGGGTATTTTTTCCTACCGTGTCTTCTAGCTCACTGATACGGTCCTCTGCTTCTTCTAGTCTACTTTTGATGCTTTCTATTGAGTTCTTTATAGCAGTGATGTCATTATTCATTTCTTCTTGATTATTCTGCACCTCCTCTAGGTTCTTCTGCATTTCTTCTTGCTGCTTCTTCATCGCCTCTTGCGTCTTCTTCTTTTCCTCTTGGCTCTTACTCATATTGTCAAATTTGTCTTCCATTCTTTTCAACCACATTATAATCATTTCTCTGAACTCTTTCTCTGGTAGGCTTATTTCTGGTTCTATTTCGTTTACTTGCTTTTCTGGTGAAACCTGCTTTTCTGTCTTATGTGGGCTATTTCTTTTTCTGCCAATGGTCTTTCTTCTCCGTGTGTCTGGTTATGTAGTTCTCTCTCCTACGTTGATTGAAAGGCACAAACTACAACACGACCAGGTACAGCACACAAGGCACTGAGTAGAAATGTATTCAAGATGTTAATAATCACAAATAAGGTGACCACCAATGAAGGACAAATTAGGGGTAAATAGGGAAAGAAGAAGAGGAAAATGAGGAAAAAAGAAAAGAAAGAAATGCCAAAATCAAATTGGGAGGGTGAGGGAAAAAAAAATAAATAAATGAACAATAAAATAAAATAAAATAAAATAAGAAAATAAAAAGGAGAAAAAGGAGAAGGAAAGAGGAAGAGAAAAAAGTCAGAGAGAAAAAAAGTGTATAAGAGAGAAAAGAGGAACAAAATATAGATGTCAGGAGACAACTCCCATAGAACAGTCACTAATCCCAATAAAGGCCAGCAACCAGTACCTAGAGATTAAGGCAAATAGCAACTGGTATCGAGGGAGGTGAGGGAAAAGAGAGGTAGAAAACAAAGCAAGCAAAAAGCAAAATAGAGTAAATAGAATAAAGTAAAACAATCTCTCAAAAAAATTTTCAAAAAATCGATACAATCACTTTTCAGGCAAATAGCAACAAAAGGACATAGAGAAAAAACAACTTTTTGGCTAGTGAAGACAAGAGGGGAGAGGTTTGTGTGGACTTGTAGTAGGGGATTTGAAATTAAATATATAAATGGGGTGAAATTTTAACCAGGTAAAGAGAAAAATAGGGAGAATCTAAAGTTGGAAAAGGGAAAGAGAAACAAGACAACAAAATGGGGAAAGTTAGGAGGAAAGTGTTGGCATAAAGGTAGAGTTGAGTTGGAGTAAAATTATGCTAAAGGAAAGATGAAAATAGAATGTTGAACTCTAATCCCGAAATAAAATAAAGAGAAAACAAAATGACACTTGTTTTTTTTTTCCAAAAACGGCAAAGTACTAGTAGTAATTAATAATACTAGTTTAAAGCAAAAATGTAATAATTATAAAGGTAAAATCAATTGAGGCGGAAAGAAAAAAAATATTCTTTTAATTAAAATATGTGAAAATGAAAAATCAAAAATTAAAAATTAAAAAAAAGAAAAAAGGAAAAATTTTTAAAAAAAGAAGAAAAATAGAATGGTCCTTCACTTCCACTATTATTCTGCTTGGCGCTCCTGTTTCCCAGTAGGGAAGGTATTGCAGTTCCCTGTGTTCCCCTCTTGGTGTTTTAATCTCTTTATTCTCTTGTGGTTATGCGAGAGTCAATTTGTGTGTCATCCACTGGGTGGCAGTGTTTCGGAATTGATCTCTGAGACAAAGCACAGGACCTCTCTAGGCTGTGCTCAGATCCTGCTACTCTGTGGTTCTCAAAACCAGTTTGTGGGGGTTTTGCAGCCGGGACACTGTAGTAACTCCCAGGCTGTCCCTCTGCCCAGAAAAAAAAAACAACAAAAAAAAAACGAGTCGTTTTCCAGAGCTCCCCTCTGTCAACAGCTCAGAGGGTTTGCCTTCACGCCCTGACCACCTCCGCAGGCCTCTTCAGAGGCAGCTTTCCCGCAGCCCGGCTCCCACAGTGTGCGTGTCTTAGTTGTGCGGGGCTAGGAGACCTCACCCTGACCCAGGCGAAATCTGACCCTTTCGCGTGGGTCTCCGAATCCGCTGTCTGCACGTCCCTGCCGCCTGGGAAGCCGTGCTCTGGGTCCCCGGCTGCTCTGTGGGTGCCTCCGTCAGCCGCAGCTTTCAGACCTCGGCAGACATCCACCTCCCCTTTAACTCAGGCGCAGTCCTGTCCGTGTGCTCTGTGGATCTCTGGTTCCGCCGCGTGTCTGCGCCGATTGGAGAGCGGAGTTCTGGGTCCCCGGGTCCCTGGCTGCTCGATGGGTGCCCAGCCGAAGGCTTCAGACCGCCGCAGACATCCACCTCCCACTGCAAGATGGCTCGGGCTCCCTCTTTTTATCCTTTAAACAAGCCTCAACTTTGCCTCCAATACTAAGAGTTCCTTCCAATACTTTCTCTAGGTCAAGTAGGTCAAACTCACAGCCCACGGACTGCATGCCTCATTTATTTGCCCCATGTTAGCCTTTGAGTTTGACATGCTTGCTTTAGGTCCTGCCTTGTATCTCTCTTTTCATAGCCACATTTCTAGAAGTGATGCAGGGATTCCAGTCAAAGAACCAAAAATTCACTACCCATGGTGGGTTCTTGGCAGGAAAGATTCCAAATACAAGCCAGCACAGAGTTTAAAGTTAAAGTGAGTTTATTATTGAAGCAGTGAGACAGAGAGTAGGCTACTCCATACGCAGAGCAGCTCCTCACTAGCGGGTTTTACTTTTTTTTACTGAGGTTCATTTAATGAGTGGGGTAGAATATTTAATAATGGGGAGAAATATTCAAGATCATCTAGGGAAAGAAATGGAGTTTTTCAGAAGAGCTCCATTGGCCTTTTTTGTGTCCTTATATGGGCTATCTTGAATCATGATAGCAAGGGTGTGTCATTTAGCATGCTAATGTATTACAATGAGTGTATAATGAGGCTAGTGGTTACCATAGGGTGAAATTAGTTGCCATGTTGGATGGAGCTGGTCTTTGCCAGTTTTAAGCCATAAGTCTGGTGGGGGTGGTCTTACCTCCTTGTCAACAGTTCCTGTAGCTTTTATACACAAAAGTTGTTTTTGCCACATGGCCTAGCTTAGAAGGACAAATTTGTTTTCACATTCTTCACTTAAAAACTTCCCATTTACACCCCAGAAAGAGGGGCCTTTCCATTCTAAAGGAAGTGCTGGCTCAGAGGACACCAATGACCTCTCCCTGTCAATGCAAGTCAGTACCTGGTGGGTCCCTTTTTTACTAGAATTTTCTCTAGCATTGGAAACTTTTGATAACCCTCTGTTCAATTCTTGAAAATCTATTGGCCCCTGAGGAACATCTTTCATCTGAGGACAAGGCAGGAAAAAACAAACAAGCAAAACAACTCCAGAGTCCTTAGACATGGAAGGTATCTAAAGGGAATTTAGAATGTATCTGAAATTTAAAAATAAATAAGTAAATGAAACATAAAATCAAACAATAAAGCAAAAAGAGAAAATTTTGAAAAAAAAATAAAGGTTTTAAGTATATGCCAAGCTATATGATAATGTGCCTAGTTGTGACTTCTCTTAATTGTCTAGCTTTTCAGTTTGAGATTCTCTTATCAATTATAGTACAAACAATTTTGCATATGAAGATATTTGAAATTACAGTAATAAAAAATGGATTGTAAAGTTTGAGAACAAACCTCAGATCAAACCTGGTGGTTCTTGAAGGGGGTCTGCACAGTACATGTGGATAGATTTATATTTGAGAACTGCCTAAGAAAGTTGCACGACATTCTCAGGTCATACTCTTGTAGTGGTATCAATCAGTGATGGAATGTTAGCAGAAGCCATACTATTATTTGGGAAAATGGAAGGGAAAATAGCCAAAGGTGACAGTCCTGTATACAGGATATGGGTAGGTGCCTAAACAATCCACAAATGATTGGCACCAGGATCAGAATCAAGTCCTGTGGAAGGAACTCATATTAAAGTGTTGCAAGTTGAAGATGATTCTAAATGGCAATATAAAAAAGAAAACATGCTTACGACTTGATTTTATTCCTTTTTACAGACTCAGAAGTAGATTGGAGATGATCATTGTGGTTGGGAAAGCCAAACTTCCAATCCTTTTAGTTAACTTATTTAAATAATCATCTCCTAATCTGTTGTGCATTAGTTCTCAAAATATTCTTACATCCAAGTCTTATGATAAATGATTCAAGAAACAGAAATTTTCATTTTTCCCAGCATCTAGAAATTATACGAATTGCTTAAACACACACAAACAAATACATATCATGAACAGGAATAGCTCCAGTCAGAATTTTCCTAATGCCATAAATTTCCTTCTGTACTTTATTCAAAATAGTTTGAAATGGACACTAAAATAAGTCTCTCTCTGTACCCTCAAAAGATGAAATTTACTGTAGTAAATAGCATATTTTAAAATATGAATCTTTAGTCAGAACATGAAGTTCTCTACTTTGAGACTCTTCATTATTCTGAATTGCTAGCCATGTCAGAATAGCCTATTAGTGAGTGGGCATCATTCCATTGATGAAACTTTTATCTCTAGTCAGGGCTTTTTCTCATAATTAGAGAACTGAATTAATTACACTGATATCCTAAACAAAAGGAAACTATGTCACTGGTATAAATTTTGCTACAAAGACCCTCATTAGAGAACTCAGAAATCTCTATTTATCTTATGGCCATACTCTATAATGATAGTAATTAACTATGATAAGTTGACATTTGAAGATACACAATAGTTAGCAGTTCTCATTTCACCATGATGAACTCTAAACTATACTCTCATGCTTATAATGTTTTCAAAGTTGAATTTTTTTGTAGTGAATTAACTTCCATATTTGACATAAAATTTGTTTTCATTTTGTTGACATATCAATAGCTATCAGTATTCTCTAAAAAGTATGACTTTAATATGTTTTAGGAAAGTATGGTTTTAAGTTTATGACTATAGTACAGACATTTTTAGATAACAAAAACTAATACCAGACATAACCAGGCCAGAAACAAATGTTTTTCTCTAATCAATAAAGTTCAATATTTAATCAAAGACCCTTTCTTCCTTTTAATTGCCTGGAGTCTGTAAGGAGCACTCCCTAGGCTGCTCAGAGTTCACAGCCAGACAGCAGTGGGAGAAACTGCATGCAAACAGTGCATTCTATGCAGTAGAATGTGCATGCAAATGATCCCCCCACCTCTGCAGGTCCTGCTGGACCATGCGCTGGCTGTCTGCTCTTTTTCTGCCCCACAGGAAAACCTCAGTCCTGAGACACTAATCAGATTACTGCTGAGAAATGAGAAGCTCTCTCAGCCTGGAGTTTGTGGCACAGATTTTTTTTTAAAAGGAAAAAGAAACTAAGTGATTAGGAGGCTTCTCCAGGAAATATTCTTATCTGCATTCAGTGCTCCATTGCAGGGAATCCTCAGTCCTTTCGAACCACTATTAAATGAGCCTAAATGGATTTCCAGGCCAGCTTTGTCCTGGAGAAGGGAGATTCTGTAAGTCCTGGGCATTTGTCATTAATTCATTCTAGAGAATAAAGATGCACAGAGACATTGCATATAGTACAGCAAAATGAGGCCTCCCAGCAGTTGGTGGGGTACCTCCAGTTCCCAGGGTCTGGGGGCAAGGTCCTTCTGTCCTGCCCAAGAGAGTGAGGGCCAACAAAGGGAAATGAGGAACAAGAGCACCCAGGGAAATGTAAGGTCAGGTTTCCATGATGTGAAAGATGCTACTCATTTTATGTTGACATGTCCAGGAAAGGTATAGAAATGTAACTTCATTCAGTCCAAAAGAAACAGCTAACTGTTAACTTTGGAGTTTTGGTTGATATTCTAAAGCTAGGACAGCTTACAATATACTGATCTCATGTTCCACCTTATGGACATTTGTTAAAAAATCTTAGAAATATGGCTTTGTCAAAAGTGTGTTCCTACAATGTTGACTCCCGGTCAAAGACGAAACCAAAAAAAGTGAATGATTGACTCATCCAAATGAGGCCTGCAACCTTCTTTGAAAAACTTTTTTTTTTAAAAAAGTGATAGTAGGAGGAAGATTGATTTTGAATAAAATCTCATCTCCAGTAATTTTCTCACAATTATCATTTTTCTAAAAACCCACTTTTTTTTTCATTCTTCCTTTTAATCCTTGCCCACAGACCAAGTCTCTCACATTTGAAAGTTACATGATACAGGTGCTGGAGATGGGGAGCAGAAATTATAAACAACAGATGCAGAGAAGCGAGTAAAACTACAGACAGGATGTGAGGAGTGTCGTAGACACGTGATTCACATCCATCTTTCCAGATCTCTGTAGCCATGTTACCCATCCTCTAAGTTGCCCAGATGACCTTATGACCTGAAGGTCTACATGCTTGTGGAGGAACAGATTTGGCAAAATAAAATCCATGTTCATGGGCAGAGAAGAAATGAAGCTCTCTTACAGGGTTTGAAAGGAAAGAATCTCACACAATATGTGGATGAGGAGAAAGTTAAAAATGATTGACACACCACATAATGGAATACTACTCAGTCGTTACAAAAAAAAAGAAGAACTCTTACCTTTTTGTGACAGCATGGATGGACCTGGAGAGTATTATGCTAAGTGAAATAAGCCAGTCAGGGAAAGATAAGAACTATATGATTTCACTCATATGTGGAATCTAATGAACAAAAAGCTAATGAGCAAAACAGAACCAGAGGCATGGATGGATACATGGAACAGACTGACAGCTATTAGCGTGGAGATGGATGGAGGGGAGGCAGGTACTGGATGAAAGAAGGGGAAAGGATTAGCAAAGAGCATATGTGTATAACCTATAGACACAGACAACAATGTGGTAATGTCCAGAGGGAAGGGGGTAGTGAGAGCTGGGTGGAAGTGGACAAAAGAATGGGGAAATGGAACATCTGTAATACTATCAACAATGAAAGTAAAGTTAAACATTTTTTTTCAATTAAAAAAGTTGTACTGAATGTGGGCTGGAAAATGAGGTAGTGATCAGAAGATAGAGTATCAATGGACTTTTTGTTTTGTTTTGTGTTTTAAATATAATATTAAGGTTTACTTGTAAGTCAATGCTAATGGTACTAGTTGAAAGGAAGGAAATGGCCTTGCAAAAGAGAGAGAGCATATTGAAAAGCAAGGAGTTGGAGTGGAGTGGAGGTGATAAAAGTAGCAAGGTTGGGCATAAGCATGAGAAGGACCACACACAAAGAGGAAAGAGGGAATATGGGAGCAGAGAGTGTAAGTTTGAGTTGATTTCATGATGGGTGAAGTGATTCTTTTCTGATTAATTCCCTTTCTATCAATAAAAAACGAGGGAGCTTGCCCTGGCCAGTGTGGCTCTGTTGGTTGGGGGTCATCCCATGTGATGAAAGGTTGCCAGCTTGGCTTGTTCTCTGGTAGGGGGTGTGCAGGAGGCAGCTGATCAATGTTCCCCTCTCACATTGATGTTTTTGTTTTCTCTCTTCCTCTTCCTTCCTCTCTCTCTCAAAACAAACAAACAAACAAACACACACACAAAAAAAAAACACACACACACCAATTTAAAGATCTTTTAAAAAATGAGGGAGGTCATAGCTGAGAATGAGAACAAAGGCTTTGGACACAGTGAAAGAAATTGAGTCAATAATCATTTCAGAGAATGGGAGCACTAGGTAATTACAGCAGGATTCTTCGGCTTTATTGAGTATACATTTGAAATTTGTAGTAATAAATTTAGCACTTATCTCTAATTTGGTATTTAACATATACTGCATTACATTATTAGTAACTATATTGCACATGAAAAATCGTATTTTTTCCCCAAATTGTATACAAGTTTTTCAAAAATGGAACCCCAGGGTTGCACTACTTGGTATTTTCTTCAGGGCACACCTTTTTCACAAACATTTGTGGGATTGAAGATTGAATGAGCTGAAGGAAATACTGCAGGGAACATTTCTAGTACTTCTTCCCTTTGCCCATATTCACATAGATGTAAGTCAGAGAAAGACAAGTACCATACAATTTCACTCATATGTGGAATTCATATGTGGGTGTGGGTGTTTTTTTAAATACTTGCTTCTCTAAGCTTGGTGCTTGGACCAATAGCATGATCATTATTTGAGAACTTATTAGAAATGCAGAGTCTTGGGCTCAGCAGAATCCATACTTTAACAAGGTGCTCAGGTGATTCCTCAGCATTCTCCTACATGGTGAGAAGCTCCCAAACAAGGTCAGGTAATTGTGCTAACAGAAAACTTGGCAAAATATATGAACATTTTAATAACTGCATAGATTTTTGTTCACAAATAAAGTCACACAACATTACTATATTTCTGATGGGTAAATACAGATCTAAGGAACCAAAAGGGGAAAGCTGAACTGTTTGATATAGACTGACTCCTCTGTGTCAATTGCAGCTAAGAAAATGGACATGAAATACCTCATCACAATAACAAAAATGCTCGCAATAACCCACTCATGCTTTCCGTCTTTGTAGGCTTTTGAGAAGTGATGGGCAGGACAATCGGCATTCAGGAAAACTGCATCCATGTTATCAGAAGTCTAATCCCATCCAGGCTCTAAATTCCTACCCAAAGGAAATGTTTCTTGGTCAGTAACATACTACCTATCAAGTTAAATATGTCATTGATAAAGCAAGGGGCAAGTCCAGAGGGGGTTAGTTATCTGGGTCTCCTACTGTTGAGTATGTAAATCATAGAATTATTTTCAGGAAATTGTATGATAATTGGAAAATTTAGATAAAGCCTTCTATGCTGTAATTCTTGGAAGTTTTTTATCAAAGTCTCTCTAAGAAGGTTTATTTTTTCCACTTAATTCTCTTGTGCATTTGGTTAAGATAAATTTCAGAAATTCGACCTATATTGTAAATTCTATGTGGAAATGAATAGTAGGCATAGAAGAGGCCCCTAATGAATGTCCAGAAGAAAGGCCAGTATCAGATAATGTGTTCTGATGAACCCTGCCAGGAGAGATGTGAGTGAAACAAATCAGACTAGCAACCACACTGTATTCTGGTAGGTTGTGGGGGGAAGAGGAGGAGATAATACTTTTATTATGATAAATGTAATATGTTAGTTATTGAAAATTTGGAAACTGTGAAAAGAATAAATTATTTATACACCCATCTACCCTGAGATAAACACTTTATTATTATTTTTTAGATAAACACTTTAAACTAACTGTTGAAATGGAAACCAGTTTTCTTATATTTGTTATCTACCTATATCCCAAATTCCCTAGAAATTCAGAATTATGATTTTTAGGAAACTTTTTAAAATTAAGTGAATCAAGTTTTCACATAATGAAGTCTGTGGAAAGGACAAGGATAGATCAGTTATTGTTGGTTATGACCGAAAGCTGAAAATTGATTATAAGTATTGATTTTGGCATTTTCTTTCTGAGTATTTTTGGTTTTTTTTAAATTGTTCCTCAGAAATTAAAATGCATTTGGAAGGCTTTTATTCTTTATCATTCACAGTACTGAACACAAAACAGGAGTACTAGCTGATTGCTGATTGATTTGTTTGCATAATTAATTGTTTATGTAGTTATCTACATTCGGCTGTGATTTTTTTTTTATACAGGCAGTCATCCATAACTATATCATTTCTGGAAAATGCCAATTTTGTTGCATTTCTCATTAGATAGGCTAAAGGAGAGCCCAGAGGGGGATTCTGTAACAAATATTACTTGTTGGAAAGTCCTTAACCTTGCTTGATTAGGTTATCACTCACTTAAGTCAAATCACAGCAGTCTCTTGATGGCTGATTCCAATGCTAATTAGGGCGCTTAGCTGAGAAGCTACAGTGTCTGAAAGAGTTTGGGTGACTACCACTGGCTTTGGGTCACAGAGTTGGCTCACACACAAAACAGGACAATACTGGGGTGAAGCTGAATCTGCCATTCTTGGAAGATATTACATGTTTATAGTGTTGACAAATTTAACCATGTGTCTAAAATTTTTCTCTATAGTTTTTCAGATTTTAGGAAAGAAAAATACTATGAGGTGACATACGAATAACTATTTATCCTCTTGTAATAAATGTAATGAAGTCACGTTGCTTTTGGAAAGGGTAACAATAAGCAGAGTACTTAGTTTTTCAAGTTTTTATTTAAATATGATTGAGGATAAATATTCTTAAAATAATTGAGGGATAAAGAGATTGTCTTCTACATAACCCTAACACACAAAACTTTAAAACTCCCATGCCTTTTCTAGTCAAATATCACACTAGATTGAAGATAAAAGAATTAACTAAATTCATATGAAGAGATGGATTCTCTGAGAGTTCAAAAACCCCCATTTCTACTGTAGAATTTTTCAGGCATTTTATTTAAAGGGCATCATTACCACTGAGCATCAGCTTTGCTGCAGACAATTAGAAATATTTTGGGGTTTTCATTCTCAACCCCTGCTCTTGTCATTAGTGCAATTTTGTCATGTAAATCACCTGAGGCTCAAATTTTCAACTGCTCAGCCACAAAAATAGTTTTCAAAAGTATCTGCTACTTCATCTGAGGACCCATTTACATGAATTAACATTCTACTTCCCCCCAAAAGGACAGTTCTCAAATGCTCTTTTTTTTTTTAATAATTCAATCTTGAAGCATATTGCTTTGAAAAACATACTAAAAGCTTTGGGATGAAGCATCTGACATAGATGGATGGGTGGATGGATGGATAGCTAGATAGATTGATAGAACATTGATCGTTCAGTTACATGCCTAAAAATTAAAGGGTATATTTTTCATCCTATTGGGAAAGCAGATGAAGACCTATGGACTGACTAGATATTGTTGGTCACATGTCTATTAGACTGCTTTATTCTCCCAACTCCCATACTGGACTTTATTCATAGATTTAAATAAAATAAATCTTAGAGGGTAATTTTTTAGAGACCTAATCTTCCTCCTGGTGATATATGAGCCATTCATTTACAAATAAAACTGCAACAGTGCCCAGTGTTAGGTTTTGAATCTATTTGTGAAGACTTTTATTCACTCAATTCCCAATAAATCAATTAAGATACTAAAGAAAACTAGTGCAGGAGATAATACACTTAGTCATAAAAATGTCCTTATTGAGCCTCTGATAGTTTGTTCTGAACATAAAACTCAAATGTGGGGTTAATTTCTATGTTCCTAATGTTTATAATAAGCCATTGTATTTATCCATTTTGAACAGGTTCAGCTTTCACATAACATTGATTTCTTAGGAAATCTATTCCATTTTAAATTCCCATTTATGATATGAGCCCATCTTATGTTTTATAGTCCTAAAAATTACCATCAGCAACTTCTGTTCAACTGATAATAAACTGTAAACAGAACAAAAAAATACATGGAAACAGTGCACATGAGCATGTAAAGTAGGAGAGAAAAAAAGAAAAGTACACAAGCGAAAATTATAATTAAAAATATTTTAAAGATAAAATAGGTTAAGCCAATCACAAAATAAAAACTCCAAGATAGAGAGCCAGGGGTGAAAAACACCAATGAATTTCAGCTCAAAAAGAAATGAGTAGAAAGGTAATGTTGTCCCAGTTCCCTGCACGTAGTACCTGCAGGCGGTGCCAATGAACACTTAATTTACTCACATGCTAGGAAATCAATTCTTAAAGACTGGTTTGTGTATTTATTTTTAATTCTGTAAGACAGAAAGAGACAAACTTTGAAATACATAATAACAATGTTATTTACATCTATGGGGTATTATTTCTTAGAACTAGTCAATGACATATTCTACATTAGAGTGCATGTGCCAAAATTCATTCTAAAACCATGACTTGTGGTTCTATAAGGAAAGCTGTTAAAGAGCCTCTAAAACCAAGACTGCATACAACAGTTGTCTAAAATTCTTGGGATAAAACACTGGCTGTCTGGGACTTCACACAAAATAAAATACAAGGTGGTAAAACTACCTGTAAAGGTGTTTATACATTAGTATATTTAAAAATCAGTCTCTGGGCCAGGTGCTGAGGAAAGCAATCATGAGCAAGGCTGACAGAGGTTCTACTCTCTGTAGAAAGGAAAAGAAAAAAATGTTATGTCTGATTCAGCACCGTGGGAGCACATGAGCATGTGTAGTGGGACCTTCCACAGTAGGCATTGACCTAGACTGGAAAACAGGATGGAGATCAAGAAGGGCTTCCTGCAAGAAGTGATACCTTGGCTGATATCTGAAGGATGAGTAGAAGTTAGCTAGATGAAGAGGAGGGTGAAAAGACTGTTTTAAGTAGAGAAAATGGGTTATGTGAAGAGTCAGAGGTGAGAGAGAACAAGAAGCCATGAGACGATAACACTTCAACAGGGCTAAGGCCTAAACCCAGTAGATTGTTGAGAGGCAAGAACTGAGCATGGAGAAAAGGGCAAGATATAGGTCATAAAGTCAGAGTAAGCTTCAATAAGGAAGTTTTACCTGAAATAACAGAAAGCCTTTGAGAATGATGTTTTCAAGAAACTCAAAGACCACTTTTATTCATCTTGTAACTAGAAGTTGTGCTCTTTGCCCAACAACTTCCCATTTCCTTCACTTCCCTGTCCCTATAATCATTTTGTAGTATATAAGTATATCAAATCAACACATTGTACACCTTAAGCTTACTCAATGTTATATATCAACCCTATTCCAATAAAGCTGGAAAAAATAAAATATAAACAACTACTCTGTAGAAAATGAACTGGAGGAATGCAGATGGGGTAGGGAGTTGGCTTAGAGAGTTTATGGCAATGGAGATGGAATAAAGTTGGTAAGACTGAAGTATATGTAAAAGAAATATCTATCAAGCTCTCGTGAGAGACTGGATATGAATAGTGATGAATAACAGAGAGTGAGTGATCATGGTGATTCCAGTTTTCTGATTTAGATTCATGATGGAGACATTCCCAGAGAAAGGAAACATCAAGGGAAAAGCAGTTTGAGGTTGGCATGTGAATAAGTTTGGAACATGTTGAGTTGAAGGTCCTCCTGAGACTTTCAATCAAGTCCAGTAAGAGCTGGAACTCAGGAGGGGAGCACAAGATAGAGAAGAAGATCTGGAGTCATCAGATTATAGATGGAGATTGAAATCGTAGGTATGGGATGTCTACCCAAAATAATGTGATAAGAAGAGAAATGACCCAAGAAGACCTCCAAGGAGCACCATCAATGAGCATTGATGAGAGAAAGATGGTCCTGTGTCTTAGCTGGGCTTTCCCATGAAGCAACTTGGGGGAGGATGCCACAGAAGGGAAGTAAGAATAAGAGAAAAATAGCAGTGGTGTAAGAAAGACAGGAAAGCAAACACATAGTGCTTCTCCACCTATTTAACAGCAGAGCTTGGCTCTTAGACATAAGAGACATCTCCAGAGAGACCCTATGAAGTTACTACCTTCTCTGGGAGTCTGTAAGACTGAGAAAGAGCATGCAACTTGTCTTGTTCCTTCTGTATATTGTGTCTAAAGGTTTGACTCTTAGGATATTATATCTCTTAGTCCTCCTAGGCAGCCCACGAGAAAGCCAGAATCTCATGGATTTAATCTAATCAAGCTTCAAATCAGGAGCTTCTCATGCTCTTGCAGAAATGGACAACATGTTGGAACTTGGCCTCAGCTTAGTCAGTGTCCCTGGGCGAGGCAGAGGCAGGGGGTGGTCCTAGGGCAGGAAGCCATGCCATAAGCAGCTGGAATTTTGTGCATGACAGAATGGATTCTCTTCAGCTAGGAACCAGAGCAAGCAACTGATGGCTGGAAACAATTTGAGATAGCACATAAATGGAGTCAGGTATCCTGTGAAGAAGCCTGAGAAGGGGTAACAGGAAAAGTGAGAGAAAACAAAGTCAGAGATAGCAAGAAGAGGCCTTAGTTCCAGAATGGGTCATCAGTGTCAAACATTCCTGTCAAGTCAAATAAAATGAATGCTCAAGTGGAAATGTGTGCATTGCTTGTGCCTCTAGTAAGGTACTTGAGTTTTTCTGTGGGAACCATGCCTGCTCTACTGCTGAATCATTGGGGTTGGGTTATGTTCCCAGGTGCAAACAATCAGTGTGTGACCTCTCTGAGCACAGGGAGGGCCTCTGGGCTTGCCAGACCAATGGAACTGCATGCTGGAAATTTCACTGGAACAACTTTTTAATTTTTGAGCAATAAATGCTTTTCTTATATCAGGTTGTGTGGCTTTTCTGCCATTTTTACCCAAAGACACCTGATCAGAAGCAGAAAAAGTATCCATTAGATTTAGTGACAGAAGTTGTTGGTGCCTTCAGTGAGGATGGTTTCAGTGCAGTGGAGCTAGCAGAGACATGCTTACTGCCTCCTTTTCTTCTTTTCTCTGCCCTTAAAATGCAGTTTCACTTACTTGTGAAAGGATGGAGAAAGTTGAGCTAGGTTTCAGCGGAGGAAGCAGAAATGATACCTGCAAACAGTGTTGGCAGCCAGGAGTCAAGTTGCTCTTGGTCATCTAGGGAACAAGAGTGCTGCATCGCCGAAACCTGTTTGGCTCGGTGGATGGAGTGTCGGCCTGGGGACTGAAAGGTCCCAGGTTCGATTCTGGTCAAGGGCATGTATCTTGGTTGCAGGCACATCCCCAGTAGGGGGCGTGTCGGAGGCGGCTGATAGATGTTTCTCTCTCATCGATGTTTCTAACTCTCTATCCCTCTCCCTTCCTCTCTGTAAAAAGTCAATAAAATATATTTAAATAAAAAAAGAGTGCTGCATCACCTGGGCTTTTCAGGGCTGCTTATACCATGGCTTATGTCCTAGGACCATCAACACCTGTCAAGTCCATTATTTTTTATGGCTGAGTAATAATAGTCAATCATATAAATCATACACACACACACACACACACACACACACACACACACATATATATTTTATGTATATGTTGTATACATAATGTATCTACCCATTCTTCCATTGATGAGTACATACTTAAGATGAGCACATCCATATCTTGTCTATTGTAAATGATGCTATAATGAGCAGTAATTAGTAACTGGTAAATCAATTAAGGTGCCTATATCTTTTTAAATTAGTGGTTTTATTTTCTTCAGATAAATACCCAGAAGTAGGATTGGTGAATCATATGGTAGTTTTAATATTTTAGGAACCTCCATACGTTTTCCATAGTGAGTGTATCAATTTACATTTTGGTGTTGAACTTTCTTAATTATTCTAACTTTATCTTTTCTATTTTTCCTTCAATTCTTCTTTGTGGAAAATTTTACAAAGTCTTATGGGTTCTTTGTTTCTGCTATAATGTTTTTAACTTCCAATAATTCAGTTTTGTTTTCTGCAATTTTTTACTCATCTTATTCTTGTTTTGATTTTGCAATTTGTTTTTCTTATTTCTCTTAGGATATTAATGATAGTTTTTCTTTCCTCTCTGGTTTATTTATTTATTTTTTTGCACAGTCTATTTGCATAGTCTATGTTTCTCTAAGGTTGTTTTATTTCTGCTTTGTGTTGATCACTATCCTTCACTTTAAAGGCTTTCTTTAGGTAACTGTAATCCCTAGGATATGTGTTCATGATTAAGCATTTCAGGATATTAAAACAATGATTAGAACCATTGACTCCATAAGAGGGCTTGTCAATGTTGAGCTTCTCTGTAGGGTGATTTGGTTTGTATGTGTTTTCAACCTGGAACATCACAGGTTTCTTTTTTAAAGAAGAATACTGAATTAAGTGTATGTCCGGATCCTCCAAGCAACAAATCAACTCGACCCTACCCAAGTGGAGCAGTAGGCCTGGTGGAGCTCTCTGTATTAGCCAAATACACTTCAAAGTCTCTTCCTCTGTAAACCTGCAAGGATGCCTTTCTGAACCTTGGCTGGCTACAATTCATTCCCTATCACACTCCCTGTTTTCCAATTTACAAAATCTCACTCAGCATCTTACTCCAATCTCAGCCTTGAAAATCAAGGCATAGAATTTTTTAAGCTTGAGGATATTCTTGTGGCTTGCAGAATTTCGGCAACTATTATTTCATACACCGGGAAATTCTGAGCAAATTAAAGAAACAAAATAAGTGATATGGAGAAAATTATAGAATCTTATGTTTGGGGTGGTTCTGTGGCTTACGGCAATTAGCCTCATAAAATAGAACTTCACTTTGTAAGCTGTATATATACTTAAAAGTTTTAATTCCCCAGAGCATGAGTTATTTTAGCCTTTGTATTTGTAAACTGGAATAAAAATATTTTTCCTAGTTACTCTAAATGTCTAATTCCAATTACTCCCTAATCCTCAATCTAAATATAGTTCTCATTCTTCCCATCAGCTCTATTGTAACCACAGCCCCACAGTTTCTCCTTATTTTAAACAGAAGGCTGTAATAGTGTGCATGCTTCTGAGGTTGCCTCCAGCTGACTGTTCAGGGCCGATAAAGAAACTTACAAGTGAAGAAAAACAATGGAGGTAACTGGTAAATCAACATGTTTCCAAGTCACTGAAGAATTTATTTAGAATTGGTTTGTATAAATGAATTGTTTTTAAATAGAAGAGTGTTCTTAGTGTTTTCTAACCTCAAGTATTAGAAAGGTCCGTTTACAGTTTGATGAAACTATATTGCAGTTTATTCTGTTTATAACTTTCATTATTAGGGCTATTTTGTCCAGGCTAGAAACAGTATCTAAAACATTTCAACTTTCATACTGCTTAAAAGGTCTTTCATCTATGGATCTCGGTTTTTCAACATAGCTATCTAAGCATATCTGAAATTTCCTATTATCAGCTACTCAGTTTTGTAAATATTTCATAGGTGTACAATGAAACCTCTTAACATGTCATAATCCATTTGGGAAACTGAGATAATGCAGTATTACATATATTCAATAATATTCACTTTAATAGATTGGTCGGTCAATCTTGTACATTTAATTATATTCATTTGGGTCCATTTTACATATGCATTATGCAGGAAGCAAAGCATATCTCATGGTGTGCTTGCACTAATTCTTAGTAACAGGAAACTGAGACACAAATAAGCATGTATACTGTTTTTATCACATCTTGTGTTTAAAGTCCATGACTTTATTGTTGATTTCTCCTATGGGTATAAGATTGAGAGAAGAGAAATAATAAACCTTTGTTGTTGACATGTTGTTTTATCATTCCCTTCCTATCATGGAAGCAGAACCTTTATGTTGCCCATCATTCTATCTGCAGCAGCTAAAACAGCCCTAAAATAATTGAGGCAGTAGATGTTCAGCATTCTAATTTATCACATGATGAGCTATGGGTATGTACTTTCTGAGTGAGGGATGGTGCCAACTATTGGCATATCTGTAAATATATAGTAAAGAGCACTGCACGGGGAAACAGGAGCACTCAAATCTATTCTGTTTCCTGTCCCTTCTGGGATGACCTTGGCCAAATGTATATCCAGAGTTTGAGGTTCCTCATTTGAGGAATGGGGATAAAGCTATCTAACCTACCCTGTCCATCAGGAGGCATTAAGGGGAACAAACAAACAAAGAAAGCTCTGTAAACATCCCAATAACCAAAAGAACAAAAGAAAACAGAATGACTAAGGAGAGGGCAGATCTCATGGTTTATCTCAGCAGTCCATGTGTCCCTCTGTTTACAGTCAGCTTTTAATTATTTGCATTAATGAAGGGCAGCCAAGGCATGAAAAATCCCCAGCACTATGTTTGGCCTTGGAATTAAATTTGAATTTAATTGTTCTGTGTAACATATACAGAGTAAGTTCCTTCCCTTGCCCCCCACCCCCAAATCTCAGAATCACAGTGTAAGATCCAAATTCATGGCCATGGCTTGGGGTAAACGTGAGACAATCAAGCTTCCTGTGCATTAAAGGGTGCTTATCAGAAGCCCAGCCCAGAGACAGCTGTGAGGTGAGCATCATAAACAACACCCACCATCCTTTGGTAAAACTAAATTCAGTAGTGAGGATGCCAGATTCTTCAGTGAACTATGGAAACAGTCGTTCTGTTTATTTGATTGCTTTATTGGGAGAAATTAGTTGAGTTTATCATTAGGGGATTGAGGCAGTAGATGTTCAGCATTCTAATTTATCACTGCTTGGCATATTATATGTAAATGAACCTTACTCATTCAGATAATTTGATGATGTGTTTTGAATAAATGACTAGATCACACCATGAAGTTATTGAGTAGAGTATGCATAGCTTCCCTTCCACTTGGTGATTTATCATCGATGAAACATGGAGTTTTGAAATAGAGCTGAAATAATTTATTTGTTTTCTATTCTATGCACTTGTTGATTTGGTTAGGAATTTTATCCTCCGTGTACAGCTACTGGCTGGTAAAGAGTTCCTTGTAGCTTTGGGAAGTAAAATATTTACCTACTCAATTCTGTTCCCTCATGCCCACAGTCTACACTAGAATTCTAACCTGTCCTACTTTGCTCTGGACATGTTTTTAAGTTTCAGAATGTTCTGTCTGTTTACACTGGAGGACATGTCTGAAATACAGGGGTTATTGGAAGGTTTCAAAAGGAAGCAGTGATGAGAGGAATTGATAACAGTGTGAGGCCAAAGCCACTTGCGATGTGTATCCCTGTAACTTTATTCCTTAAGGAATTCAAGATTTTCCACCATCCAAGTGTCTGTTCGATCATAAATCATTTGTATTGTTGTGTAATCACTTTAATACTGGGCTTGATTATGCCAAGGCCACAAAGTTAAGTTAACACCACAGCCAACAGGTAACACAAGGGACCCTCATTCTACTCCATTTCTAGGTCCCCACTGAGCTGGCTTCTGAGATGATTTAGTTGGGTTTCTCTCTCCCATTCCAATGGGGAACAATGACCCATTCTTTAAGGACTCACTTTCATGCTGTCTCCTGTTCTAAGGATGGAGACTGGCATTAGACTTGACTTTAGATCCTGATTCTGGCACTCAGCAGCGATGTGTTGAGGTAATTACATGACACTCTGGACACTCCCTGTGGGTTAAATGGGATGATACATGAGAAATGCCCTAGAGACTTTCATGTATTAAACTCGCAATTTTTTAATAGATTTATATGACTGGCAGGTATAACTGGCCTAGAATGTATTGGCTGTGCAGTGATCTCATCCTCTCTGGCTATCCCCACCCTTCAGGGGGAGATCTGCCTGCTTGGCTGAACTGGAGCCACTTCTGAAGTGGTGTCATGGGTTGGAGGCAACAGAGTTTCTTAAATTGAGCACAGGATAAGGAATCATGGGAACTAGGCTTCACGCCAGTTCCCAACACTCATTTGCTGAGTGACACTGGGCAAGCCATTTCTCCCTTCGTCTTTCTATTAGAGGGAAATAATCTTTTGCCCTCACCTCAGAAAGATGTAGTGAAGATTAATTTAGAATATCTGGAGCAGGTAGGACAGAAACAGAACACATTTAAGTATATGGATAGTGAGGAAGAACTAACATGCAAATTATACATTTAAAAACTAGACTGTGCCTTCTTTTTCTTTCTAAAAAAAGTAAAGAATGCAATAATGCTTGGTCTTACCTCATAGAGATGATGACCTAGAAAACTCCATTGATGGCATTATGAAAGTTTTAATGTACCGTGTGAATATGATACCAAAGCTGTTAGTGACATGATTAAAGGTAGATCCGATAGTCCGGGATGAAAGGCAAAATATGATCAGTGGTTCCTGATTCACCAAGAAACTGAATCAATCAAAGATAGTTAGAAATTAAAGGAACAGAGTCTTCACCCCGTTCTGGATGTGGTCGTGTTACAGACAGTGGTGGTCACTCAAACACTCCACACAACTGTCTCTCGAAGTTTTCTTCCCTGTCCTGTATGACCACATCCCTCCCCAAAAGAGGCGTGCCTGACAGAGTGAGAGCAGCTGCCTGGTTGGTCAGCAAGGATGGGAGCTGTCTACCAGGCCCTTTGGGCATCAGGAGACTCCGTTCCCTGCTCCTGTAGATTTTCCCACCCCATTCTATCAATAGAACACCCTCTCTGTACAATTCAGAGTGTCAGGGATCAATATAGAGAAAGTATTTCTACCACTTCCTAGTGCAGCTCCAGATACTAAAACACAGGCAATTTAGAAACTTGGAGCTCCAAAATGTAAGATCTCACAGAAACACGCTTCTGTTACGCAGTTAGTTGAAAGCAGATAAAAGCACACATTCCATTATTCCAGGTCAGTTAGCTTTCTACCCTGGTTCAGCAAATGCATGCTGTGATCTGGACCTTCTGCCGTTTTCTCACTCTCCACACTCCCCTCGGCCATCATGATCGTGGAGGACTGCGATGCCCTTTTCTGACTGAGCCACAGGCCAGCACTTATTTCCTGCTGAAACTGTTCTTCTCACAGCCCCTTAACCTCCAAGTTGAGAGATTGCAATTTAGCACACTGGGCTCACAAAAACAAGTAAAATGGCAACTTTTTATGTTTTCTGGCTGATGTACTCCACCTCCCAGCTTCTGCTTCCCTGGGCTGAGGCCAGAAGTGTGGGGGATAGAAACTTAGCAGCCCACACTCTACTGTTTCAGTGAGATCATCCTATTGGGTGAATAGTCCATCCAAACAGTCCTAACACACCTGTTCCTCCCCACTCTCCTGCTTCTTCCCCAGACTGTTGTTGTCTGTAGGCAAAGCTTCCCATCCTCCTGATGTCACGTGAAGTCTTGGGCTGGTACCCCTGTATGGCTCTTTGGTCCTGGCTGTCCTCTGGCTGGTCTCTGCTGAATGAGGTGGATCCCATCTTAACCATGGAGTCCCACCTCTGCAGCCCTGGCTGGTATAACTCCTGGTGCATTTGCGCACCAGACTTGCTCCTGGGGAAGCCAGCACCCATTGCTGAGCGCCCCCCTCTCTAGCTGACTAGTACAGTTCACCTGCCAAGGTCACTGTGTGAGTCCTGAGAGGCCTATCCATCAGCCCTTGGACTCAGGGTCATTTCATTCACATCAAAAGGAGCCCCTCCAAAGCTCCCTAGATCTCATAACTGTGTCTTCCTTGACAGTACTTTCTAGTCCCTTCTGTGCTACATAAGAGCTGGGTAAGGAGGGCTAATCTGACTGGATAAGGAGGGCTAATCCAGCCCTCTTTCTGTCCAAGCACATGGAGCTGCCACAGTTACTTTGTGGGGTTTCTACAAATCACAGCCTTGCCCCCTCTCTCTCCAGACAGTCCAAAACAAAGTTAACAAAAACATCTCAACTCAGGTTTTCTATCAACATTCTCATTGTGCGCATTACCCTATCCCTGCCAGGAATGGTATCACTACATCCTTCTCAGCCTCTTTTGAAAGTGTATGTCTCCTGGACATCCCAGTCATTGCCAATTCAGCTACGACAGACTCCACAATTCTACTGTTTTCTACCCTTTTTGGTTAGAAGTTATTCTTATCTTATTACTTCCCTCATTAAAGTCACCCTTTCCCCTTAACAATCAGATGGGTCTAATATATAACTGATCCTTGGAATCTTTTAAATCATTTAGACTACAAGGTTTTCTTGATTTAAGCTTTGTTCATTTTTTTCTGGGAATAAAATGTTAACAAAAGGTTTGAGTCTTGTAGCTGTTACAATCTAGTGACTAGCCCAAAATTGTTTTTATTTCACTTTTTTTTTAAAATACTCAATAGATTTGTAAGTTGATGCATCCATGCAAAAATATTTGGACGCCTACATGCAAAGCATTTTGAAAGACATTGTATAAATGTGTTTGGGAGACTATTCAGTGATAAAGAAATACTGTCCCTCTCTGTAAAGAACTGATATATGAAAGTATGACAAATAAACATAGAAAAGCATATATCTGCCACACAGACATTAGTAAGTACTACTATGGCTGCATAAGTTAACTTTTATAGAGATGTAGAGAAAAGAATAATTCATTATAACATGAAATATTCCAGAAGGCTTTCCAAAGAATATAGGCTTTTTGATGAATCCTGGAAGTAATTTGAAAGGCAAAGATAAGTGCTTATTTCAGACTTGAAAAACAGGAGAAATAAAGAAGGCAGAAAGTGCGTAAGAGGACACAAGAAAGGGCATGAGGGTCAAGCAGCCCTGTTGGTTCCAGCAAAGGGTGACTTACTGGATGGAAGAAGGAATGAAGTTGAAATGTCAGATTTGGAGGTTCCAAATTGCATCCTCAGTTTGGACTCTTTAAATTGTAGTTTTTGATAAGGAGAGTGGTGGATTTGGCCTGTGATTTAGGAAACAGAGTAAAGCGTGGTTTGAAGTAACAGTTAATTAACTATCATAGCAATTCAGACAGTGACTTCTAAGGGCCTGAGATGTGCAGGTAGGTGTAGAAGTGAAAATGAGGAGTCAGGGGCAAGAGCCATTGGGAAAGGTTCAACTGGAAGTATGGGATAGGTTGGTTTCTTTGGTGAGCAGATGAAGGAAGGGTCAAGGTTGTCCAAATTTTTCCCAACCATACTGAGAGTTAGATGGTGCTGTGGCAGGGGGAGACTAAGTAATATATGACTACCTCCAAATACACCATTCACATAATATCATATACTGTTGACAATTCTAGGGTTATTCCCCCATTTAGAGGGAAGGGTTTGCATTGTGCTCATAGATTCTTGAACAAATTTCCCTTCTATAAGTCTGAAGCTTATCGCAGATTTATTATTTTTTCTCTCACCAAGTAAAAAATAAAAGGATACACCGAATTATGACTCTTCACTAAAAAAGAATATACCATAGAGGAAATGAACCTGAAGCATCAGGACCCCGCACTGCACAGGCTCTTTCTAACGTGCTGGTTTTGGTATTGTGTTCACAAGATGTTTTGCCAAAGTATGTTCAAATTCTTTAACACCACTGTCTTGTTCTACTTCCAATTAGGTCTTACTTCTGAGTGACAGGAAGACATTAGACATGGGCATTTTGTCATTTGGCTACATGAAACTTAAGTTGAAAACATATTGAATTTTAACTTGTTAGCATGTATTTATTAGTTGCGTAGATCATTACTTGTGTAGCCTTCCTGGTGTAGGAAAGACCTCCAAGGATACTTCTATGGCTCCTGTGCCTTCTCCCCCACCATCCTAACCTAACACAGAGGGGCAGAGCCAGGACTGTATCATGATGCAAAGGTGTCCACAAGCAGTGGAGGAAGAATGTCTGAAGTGTACAGAGCCCAAAGCTGTTTTCTTTCATTGTTTCAGTCATTAAAACAGGCTCCCCCCCCCCAAAAAAAAAAGTGAAATGAGAACTCATTGGAATTCTGTGTTTGTAGAGCCTAATTCTCACAAGAGGGGATACTTCTATGTCAGAAGATATACATGGTCTGTGTATTCCAAGTATAAACTTTTGACAGTTTCATCATCCATGCTAGAGTAAAAACATAATTACCTTTATATTCCCTCTATTTAAAAATTATATAACCTTTATTTTGTGTTAGTGCAAAGTCTATGCAACTAAAAATAAAGTAAGGAAAATTATTAGAGGGTGTCGGGCAATAAATTTATTTTAAAATATTGTGTTATTTTGTTTGTTATGTGACATGGTGGTTTTATCAGCTTTAAATATTTATTATTTTGTGAACTTTTTCTCATATTAAATAATTTCTCATTCTAATTTTGCTACTTGTAATCAATAGCAAAATTGTTCCTGACCTCGAAGAAGATCTCCTGTGTTCTTTAAGCTCCAGGTCACAAAGAAGCTGGTGTCTCACTAAGTTATTGTTCTGTTGCAAGTCCTACCACTATCTTCATCTGCCTTTCTCAGAACGGCAACTTTTATAGTATGACGTCAAATAGGACTTACAATGCTACTAAGTTCCTTGAGAAACCCTTATCTAAAGATTGTGTCAACTCCAGCTTTTACATTGTGTTAAAGAACAGAAAGGGACTTCCTCATTAAACCCACACAATGAACAGTGTTCAATTTAATTGGGCATCATCACCAATTATTTCTATCCTAAAAGGGGTTACAGGGAGGAACAGAAAGTCCCTCCTCCGATGCAGACACCTAATTATGGTCCACCTCTCCAAACAAGGATCCAGTCAAATATATAACAAATTTAATTCATATGAAAGTCAATTGCTGTGTTGTTAGTGAGCAGAGAATAAAGTAGTGGATGAAAAATAAAGGACAGCATACCCCTTTCAATGTCCTGAAATTTCTACTCACTTTATACACTAAGTGGCCAGATTATTATGATCTCTGAATGCATAATAATCTGGCCACTCAGTATATCTATATATATTAGAGGTGCATGAATTCATGGATGGGTGGGTCTGGCCAGCCTGGCCAGGGGAAGGGGACATGGGCAGTTGGCCAGCCTGCCTGCTGGTCAAACTCCTGGTTGAGGGGACAATTTGCATATTAGTCTTTTATTATATAGGATATACACTGAGTGGCCAGATTATCATGCGTTCAGAGATCATAATAATCTGGCCACTCAGTGTATGTTAATAGAACCAAAAATTAGGCCTTACTCCTAGAACACAATCACCCCTGATTTTTGTCAAATGCCTGATACCAGATTTGAGCTCCCCACTTAAGCAGAACTGTGGTTAGAAGTCATTCCTTTTATTTTTTTTTAAATGTATCACTATTGTTAAAAGTATTACAGATGTCCCCTTCCCCACTCCCCCATGATCCTTTTCAGCCCACCCCACCCCAGGCCTTCACTACTACTATCTATGTCTATGAATATATGCATATAAATTTTTTGGTTAATCTCTCCCCATGCACCCCACCCCCTTTTGCCTTCTCAGTCTATTCCATTCTTCTATGTCTCTGGATATATTTATCATTCTTGATCCTTCTCTTATCCTCACATCCAACATCCAATCCATCAACAATTCCAGACAATCCACCTTCAACTTGTATGGTGAAGCAGATCAACTTCCACTTATAATGTCTAAACCTCCTTCATTGCTCACCTAGGCTAATGTGTTAGCTTCTGGCTTCCATATTCACCAACCTACAGATGCTTTCCCCGCAGAGGCCAGAGTGATCTTTCCAAAAAGTAGATCAGATCAGGCCATCCTGCTTGTAAACATCTGGGACTTCCTTTCAGGCTTAGGATGAACCCCAACCTTCTTACTTTGCCTTTACCTCTTCAAGATCTGCCTTCCCTTCCCACCTTCTTCATTTCTGCTCCAGCATCTTGGTTAGAAGAAGATGACCTTGACCACCCTATGTAAAGTCCTTGTGTGAAGGCCTACCACCCCTCACAAACATGTACACAGTCATCCTGACATTCTCTGTCCCTTAGTGTGCTTCATCTTTGTTCACAGCTCTTATATCTCTCATAAATTAAATTTGTGTTTTCTTGATGATTATTTGTGTCTCCAACAAGAGCATAAACTGGAAGAGGACCTGGACCTTGTTTTGTATTACCAATGCCTAATTCTGTGCCCAGCCTGGGTTCTACATTCAGTAATTACTTGTTGAAGGAATGGAAGGATAGCCTTAAACACTTTTTAAACTTTTGGCATTGTCTGTTATAATACTGATAAGATAAAATTCACAATGGAATTATTAATACAAAGTAAATTATTTTTGAAACTTAGAATTTAGATATTAACTTTAAGAGGAGAATTAAAGACCAGAGCTCAAGTCTTCTCACTTCCTGTCAGTGTTATCTTTATTATGCTATGCATATTGTCTTCCTAGATGGTATGGTGGGTAAAAATATTTATTCAAGATTCCATACATTAGTTTAATAATCTGTAAGAAGATATCTGCAACAAAAACTACTAAATCAATACCAGACACCATTGATTCTTGGTATGCTTAAGCAACTTATTTAAAAACTGGAGGCCCAATGCATGGGTTCATGAACTGGTGGGGTCTCTGACTCTGGCCCTTTCACAATCTGGGATCCTTCAGGGGATGTTGGACTGCTGGTTTTGGCCTGGTCCCCATAGGCCAAGCCAAGGGACCTCACTGCTCCACATATCTGTGCACTGAGCCAGTTTTGGCCCTATCCCTACATGCCAGGGCGAGGGATCCCACTGGGCCTCTAGTATTCATATAAGATCTTTGGTTAATATCTTCTTACCCTCCTCCTCCCCCCTTCCCTCTGAGATTCATCAATCTGTTCTATGTTTCCATGCTTGTGTGTTGAGTATATGTCCTCTGGTGGTCAGTGCATGTTATAGCTACTGGTCAAATGGTCGAATGGTCAAAAAGTCACTTAGGTTTTTATATATCTAGATAAACTTGTGAAAGGGAAGGTGAGGAAAGGAGATGTTATCAGTTAATAGATTTTAATTTTTTATTTATCTTTATTCCCTAATTTTTTATGTTTGCTATGGGCTAAGTATTTGTGCCTCCCCAAACTCCCACAACTCATGTACTGAAACCTAAACTCCCAATGTGATGATATTTGGAAGTAGGGCTTTTAGGGGGTAATTAGATCATGAGGAAGGAATCCTAGTGAATGGGATTAGTGCTCTTACAAGAGTCATGAGAGAAATGATCTCCCTCTGTGGATACAACAGAAGACAGGAAGAGTATCCTCATCAGACATATAACCTCCTGGTTTCTTGATCTTGTACTTCTCAGCTTTCAGAACTGTGAGAAATGCATGTTTGTTGTTTGAGGCACCCAGTCTATAACGTTCTATTGCAGCTGCCCAAGCTATGACAGTGTTTTTGTCACTTTTAATTGGTTTACCATAAATCCTAAATGCGCTCCTTTAGTAGACTCATTGTTATAATTAAATATTGTCTTCACTCACTCTGCCTACAAATTTAGGACTATGCTTCTGATAGTAGTTATAAAAATGACAAAAGTCAGCAGGTGAAACATTCTTTAACTTTAATCACTAGAACTAAACCTGTACCTAATTCTAAGCTAACCATTTTCTAATCATAGCAGTCAGGAAAGTCTACCCTTTAAAATTTTCTTCAAGAAAGCACCTACTATTTATCTGTAAGGGGTACTATAAGCTGACAGTCCTCTACAATAATTGCTTTGCCAATGTCTCACACACCCCAATGAATGAGGATGATTGGGATACTAGCATTGACCATTTCTCCCCAACACAGAGCTCCAATAGTCCAGTCTTGCTTTAAAACTCCCTATTCAGTTGACCCAGATTTTATGAGCTCTGCATTTCATTCTGAACGCTTTCCCTATTCAATCATCTTTTCTCTCTCTTTTATCTTCACTAATATTAACCCCTCATAAGCCTCATGCACTCTTAACCTTATTTCAGAATCTGTGTCTAAGAGGAAGAAAAGGATACGTTTTGTAAATTATGTTTTCTTTCATTTTAGGGAAGTATATTTCATCAGCTGAAGTTGCACATAGTATATAATGATGGCATATACAATCATGGCTACACAACGAAAGAGAAAGGAGAACAAGAGGCACATATTGTAAAGTTATGTCAAAGGATTTAAGTGACTTCTCCATCTATTCACTTTTCCTTCCTCATTAGAATAACTGCATTGGTGACATGATGAGAGCTGGATTGTAATGGAAAGCCACTGGGTATATAGGTATTGCATTAGTGCATTACATTTACAAATAGCTGCACTAAAGCATGTGACCAAAAGGAGTTCTGTTCTGGAACTTCACAACAGTGAGGGAAGCCTTGGGAGAGGGAATATAGATGTTCTGACCCTAGTGTTGGGGGTCTGGATAGGCTCAAATATGGGAACTGTGGTCCCTCTACAGCTTCCATGGTTTCCCCTATTTCTAAGATTGACCCTGTCTCCCACAATGTCTTTGAGGCCCCATATCTACACATACACATCGTAATATCCTGCCAAATAAATCTTTCTTACTCAAATAGCTAGAATTGATTTTTCATGCTTATAACCAAGAACCTTAAATATTTTGATGTGATGATTCTGAATTATATATATTTTAAATGCAAACAGGCAAAATCCTAGTGAGATATGTATTTGTCCCAGTCCCAGGACTTCCCATGAAAACAAGGGGACATGTTATCTCAGGCTCATTGAACATTTACAATTATTGGTGTGAAGAAAGAGTGCCACAATACATGTTTTCATGTAAAAAGGGACCTATATTCAGTGAGTTTCAATAAATTCATTGTTTTCCACTAGACTCCTCTCTTTTAGAATGGTTTAGTATGCTGCCTTCATTCTTATACACTTGAAACTTTTAAGTCTGTGTGGGAGAAGGGTCACCCCGGATGAAACCAATGAGAACACATCTTCCGTCTCTTATGAGTTGAGAGTTTTGAGAGCCTGCCTGGCAACCTTTTCCTTTAAAAAAAAATCTATTCAAGCCCCAAAACATTCTATTATATCCTTCAGGTTCTCTTGACAATAGTTTAAGACTTAGCTGCTTAAAACTAAAAATCAAGTGCCAAGATTTTATTGACTTGAGAATACAGAGAAGTAAGCACCAGAAACATCTTTTCCTCATGACATCAGAAAGGTGCTTAAGAATGGAAGAATCAACTTGAAAGAATGAAAATGTGAAATATGAATAGCAATAAGTTATTTAGTTTATAATTTTATGTATTCTTTTCAGAATTATTTTTTTTAAAAATTAAGAAAATACAAATTACTTATGATGATCAGGGATTCTAAGATTTCAACAAAAGCTGCCAGGTGAACCTCAGGACCACTAAGCAAAGGTGTGCTGCTAGGGCAGGAAGTAACACTGGCCTGGTCGGAAGTCCCCATGGAAGAAGGTGACATGTTGTCTCAGGCTCATCGAATCCTCCTGGCATGATACATAGACCACAGTCAAGCCAACCATCCTTTTAGTGATAACACGTGGGCTCTGTTATTCTGAGCTTGTTTTCTATTAGAAAAGAGAGGATTTATTTGACATAGTTTTCCCTGTATATTAGCTTTATTTATCTGGAGTGCCCACCCACAAATAATACATTTCCTGCTATTCTACCCGACTTATTCTTTAAAGAGGACTATAAGCAAGAGAAGAGGTTTTCAGATCCCTCGTGGGAACATGAAGAGGAACTAACATTCATTAATTGACTCTTCCGTGGTCGGCATATCACTAGGATTATACATGGAGGGTATTTAATTTAATAGTCATAACAATCTTGTAAAATAGGTAAGTAACATGATCCTCATTTTACAGAAGCTCAAAGAGACTAAGTCACTTGTGCCAGGATGTGTGGTTAGTAGGAGGACAGGACTGTATACCTGGTCTGTCTGACTCCAATGAACATGCCTGTTAGATTGGAACAGAACAGACACTTAGAGATACACAATCTTGAGGGCCCAGTGAAATTGAAAAAAAAAAATGTTCTAAAAGCTGGTAATATCTCTAACTTTATGACTGAGTTGCACACAGTTTATATATCTATAACCCAATTATGGGGTAATTCAGTGTATAATGACCTTTAAGTATCATGTACAGCTGACATATCCTGAGGCTTTTACATTTTTGATTTTCTGGTTCATTGGCTTATTTACTTTTTAGTTTTCAAATATTCAGTAAGTAGGATTTCTCCAGGAAACAGACTGAGATGGACATTACATTGCTGGAGGACCACTGGGGACTGCTCTTGGAATGTGTAAAAAGGACAGGAAGCGGGCCTAGCAGAGGAGATATGGGTACAATAAAGGGCTATACCATCCAGAGGGGCAGCTCCTAGGAGAGGACTGAACTGAAAGCCGTCTGACCCAGCAGAAACAACAAAACTAGTTTAGTCATTAAGGGAACCTGGGCAGCACACTGAGGCATACATGACAGTCCCCTCCTATGAGCTCAGGGCCCACTGATTCATGAATGTACCTGATAGGGAACCAACTCTTCCAGGATCCTGAATGGTCTCATTCCCTGGGCTAATTTTTAAAAGAAAGGTTACTGAGAGGGACTGCAACCCCCGTGGCTATGCTGGTCTTGACACAACAACAGACACTAACCACTCTTCATTCTAAGTAGCTCTTGCACTCAGCCAGCACTCTGCTCCTCCAAGGGGCTTACTTATCAGTGTGTCCAGACATGCACCTCTGGACTCCTCCTCAGGCCAGACTCAACACTTGGAAATTTATCACCAATGTTGAGCATGACTTTGCAACACTAGACCTCACCAGGCATCAGGTGGACTCATATTCTGAGAAATTTGTTCTCCTCCTTTCACCTGCCAAGGATGAGGCACATACAGATGCCCTTGTCTTCTTCTCTATGTGACCAATTTTCTTCTGGATTAAGTATACCCTGAGTGTGTAGTCGTTGTCTACATTTTATGGTAGACCATCTCTTTGGTAGATTGCCCATGTTGGGGATTTTTCCTATTATTGGGATATAAAATAATACTGTGTGTCACAGCCTAAGATTCATGGATTCAATGAACTATTTCTCACTGCAGTGGGTTGAATGGAGTCCCCATTGATACCAGCTTGTAATCCCTGAAAACTTTGAATGTTACCTTATATGATAAAGATTTTGCAAATGTGATTAAGATAAAATCTTGAAATCAGGAGTTATCCTAGATGATCCAGGTGGGTCCTGGCTGCCTTCACAAGTGTCCACAAATGAGACAGGCAGAAGGAAGTTAGACACATGTACCATAAAAGGTGATATGAAGACAGAGCAGGGTGAAATTTGAGTTTACTTATGAGCATCCCTTGCTCATAAGCCAAGGGATGTTGGCAGCATCAACAGCCAGAGAGGCAAGCAATGGATCATCCCCAGTGCCTGTGGAGAAAGCCCAAACTTGCTGACACCTTGATTTCACACATCTACCAGTGGAACTTTGAGAGGATAAAGTCTTATTATCTCAAATCATCTAATTTGTGGCATTTTGGTATAGCAATCATAGGAAACTAATGCATTAACAGTGTTCCTCCAAAGACCCAGCTCTCCACTGACTGCATATTCCTTTTTTATATGAAACTTCTAGAGATATTAAGAACCAGGCTGGAGAATTAGGGTTACTCCACCATCTCTGGTATCAGACACATGACTTAACCTTTTTAAATCTCGGTTTCCTCTTTTGCAAAATGGGAGGAATAATCACACTGTATAAGCACACTGTGAAGATTAGATGAGGTGAGCATGTAAAGTGTTAAAGCACAAGGTGAAATGTAATGCTCACTAATTTGCTATGTTTTACCATATATTTTAATCAAATTGTATTATCAAAATACATAATTTGATTAAAATATATACTAATCTATATATATAAAAGCTGTTTGACTGGTAGCTATGATGAGCACTGACCACCAGGGGGCAGACGCTCAACACACAGGTATTGAAATGTGGAACAGACTGATGAATCTCGGAAGCAGGGAGGGGGGAGAGCAGGAAGACACATTAATAAAAAAATAAAGAAAGAAAAAGAAAAAGAAAAAAATGTGGCAAATGAAAAAATAAAA
This sequence comes from Lasiurus cinereus, assembly GCA_011751065.1. Lineage (NCBI taxonomy): Eukaryota > Metazoa > Chordata > Mammalia > Chiroptera > Vespertilionidae > Lasiurus > Lasiurus cinereus. Next base: position 6,277,192 of record JAAGEH010000040.1, read on the forward strand.
AAGATATTAACCAAAGATCTTATATGCATAGTAAAGGTCCAGTAGGGTCCCTTGGCCTGGCCTGTGGGGATCAGGCTGAAACCAGCAGTCTGACTTCCTCCAAGGGGTCCTGGATTGCAAGAGGGCGCAGGCCAGGCTGAGGGACCCCAGATTTGTGCACCGGGCTTCTAATAATATATAATGATCAACACACAACACATAATTATGTTAGCTCTAATTTAGTAAAAACTTACTAGGTCTCAGGCAATACTTATTCCTCAGTTTCTCCATCTGAAAAATTAGGTTACTAGTGATACTGACGTTAAAGTGCTATTGTGAAAATTAGGTAGGGAAAACTCACAGTAAGCACTTAGCACACTGCAAGGCATGTAAGAATCACAAACTATCATTATTAGTATCTCTAATTGTACTTAATCTCCACCACAACTCTTAGAAATTGCTGCCACTGTCACCCCCATTTTATAAACAAGAGTTGGGAGAAATTGTTTGAATGCATACAGCTAGTGTTTTCTGAACCAGTATTCAAGTCTAAGACTGTGTGATGTTAGAGTCTGAGGATGCCATCCTTTCTGCCCATCAGTGGAAGTAACTTTTCTATCTTAGAATTTATGGTTTCAGTGCAGATTCTCTCTGCCACATCAGAGGCATCCAAGTGCTCCTCTACCAAGAGGATGCCTTGTTGTTGAGGATAACAAAGGGGTGTTAGCAATTATCCTATTAAAATTCTTCAGGCAGTAGAAACATTAGTAGATAATTTCTTAGCTCTCTTATCTTTCTTAGTGTCAAGAAGCCTTTAAAATGTCCATTTTTCATAATAATTAATTGTGAAGAATGCTATACTTTCCTATACATCAATAGTAAGTATGTTGGAAAGTTAATGACTATGTTTACCTAGTGTTCTCTATACATGTACCCAGGAGCCTGGAAATACTATGCTAAGCCCACAAATGTCTTTCTGGTGTATAAAAATGTTGATGAATCACTCAATAAAGCTGTTTTGTGTACGAAGACACCAGCATTATTTCCTAAATGTTTAGTTTTATTAATTCATTCCTTCATTTAACACTTTCTGGATGAGTGCCTATGATGTGCTGGACACTATCGTCAGCAATGCTAGTTTCAGTGATGAAAAAGACTAAACAAGATCTCTCCAATAAAGTCTACTTTCTGGTGTCAGGAGATTCATTTAATCAGCTTGGTAATCAACTAGAAAATATGAAATAGTAAATGAATATTCTGCGGAGAAATAAAACAGGGAGGGACCAAGTGGTAACACTGCATTTATTAAACCATTACTGATCGTTCATGAAGCAACCGTCAATGAAAAAAAAATCATGTAAGAATACCCCAAAGAGCTCAAAATCCAGTTTTATCTGTATTGTGAGGCCGTGTGCAATGTGGTCTAGGAAAAGTACAGAAAAAGTTAAAATGTGAACAAAAATCACTTCCAGGTAGGAGGAAAAAGTAAGTAGTCTAAGTAGGCTGGAGGAGAGGGATTGCCTAGGTAACTGGGGGGAAATATAGGAGGACCATGGGTTTAATCAAACCTTAGCTAGGGTAAGGATCAGACTGTATTCAGGAAATATTAAATCATCTTGATACAGTGAATGGCATGATCAGAGTTGTGCTAGGAGGAGTTTCAGTGGCAGTCAGGAGTTTTAGAAAATTAAAACTAGTAAGATAAGGACAGCACCTGGGAGGTTATTGCAATGGACAAGGCATAAGGCACGAGTGCTGATCTGGGATGATGAGGATGGGAATGGAAAGATGAAAATGGCCAACATTTTGTTTTCTGCTAATGTTGATAACATTTCATGAGTCCATGTGTGCAGGATGGTGAGGGGAGAGAAGTTGGATAGGTAATAGAAACCAGAATATAATAATGTGGATGAGAATGACTAGTTGACAGGGACCTAAATGACAGAGGTAAAAGCTATAACATGAGAAGTTTCACTGTCTCTGTGCTTTGGTTTACATTTCTTCACCTACTAGACTGCTGGTTTCACCTTCCTTCTGAGTCCAAATATATCAAGATTCAAATCAAATGCGAGGCTCAGTACATTTCATAATACTTATCAAATGTCTGTCCTTGACTAGGCACTATACACTGAGTGGCCAGATTATTATAATCCCTGAACATGTAATAATCTGGCCACTCAGTGTATAGCCTATATAATAAAAAGCTAATATGCAAATTGCCCCTCAACCAGGAGTTCAACCAGCAGGCAGCCCGGCCAACCACCCATGTCCCTTCTCCCTGGCCAAGCTGGCCAGATCCCACCCATACACAAATTCATGCATGGGGCCTCTAAGACACACACACACACACACACACACACACACACACACACACACTGAGTAGCCAGATTATTATGCATTCTTAAAAGTAGAGTCATTTTCTTTCTCTTCTCAGTATCTTTAATGCTTCATCTGTGCCTTTGCTAGAGCATTTATTACTTTCTACCTTGAATCCCAGGAACTTGCTACCTCCTCTAATAGGCTATAAGTGCCCTGAGGGAAGAATCTATGTCTGTCTCATTTGTACTGCAGTGAATTGCACTCAATAGACATAAAATAAATATTTATAATTTGAGCTTAAGAAGTTGCATAATGTTTGAAATAGCCTAGTAAGACTTTGATAGTAACTGTTCAATTCTACCCAATACACACATTTAGTTCCCAATTGCATAATAACCAATTACCAAGTAGCTTATTATATTACTACAATATTAATACAGTTCATTTATTTAAATGACTCAAATTACCAAGATGAATATTTTACAGTCCCATTGTTTCAGGCATATTAATATCATCAGTGTAACTACATCATAGTTCAATAATTTATCAAAAATGTCCAGAGAACAGTTGATCCAGTCTGTACAAATGTTTCTATTAATCTAGGTATATAGATTTTTGAAAATAATTTTGTGTTGTGATTCACCACATAACACATGGATACTAGATTAAGCCATAGCTAATTAATGTGTCCTATACATGCTGGAACACTGACATTTTAGTAATTTCCATACGTACTAATAGCTATTAATAAATATAAAGAGTGAAAGTAATAGTGCCTCATGGTAAAGAAGGAGTAATTTGGCTAGAACAAAAGAAATTATGGAAAAACTTGAGACCTTTCAGAAAGACGGATTTGGAGATCCCAGGTAAGGACTGACAAATTTGGAAGCCATGCTGTACAATCAGGACAAAGCATGGGGCAGAGAAAATCAGATCCAGACAAATAGCAGGAGAGAGATTACCTAGCAGAATTGAAGGGGCAGGATAAAGCTGGCAGAAGAGTAGACTGAGGGCTGAGGAAGGAGGAGGATCTAGGAAACAGACCATATCAGAGAGGAATCCCTGCATGCTTCCTAAGTAGGAGGTAAGCTTGGGGACGCAACCAGAGTCTGCAGGTGGAGGGTAGAGGATGCATCTGGTAGGAGTGAGATATGGCCAACTCTTAACAGCATAGTATGAAAGAATAACTCCCAAAGACGCTCAGGCCATAACCATGGAACCTTACATGGTAAAAGTGACTTTGCAGGTATAATAAACGTTAAGCACCTTAAAATAGGTGAATTATCTTGGTGGACCTTAGTTAACCATATGAGCCCTTAAAAGCAGAGAGCTATCTTCAACTGGGAAGAGAGGTCAGTGAAGTGAGGCAGAAGGAGAAGCCAGATAAATTCAAAACATGAGAGGGATTCAGCCCACCCTTGCTGACTTGGAGGGTGAAGGAAACCACGAGCCAGGGAATATAGTTGCCTCTAGAAGCAGTGAACCACCCTGGGCCAACAGCCAGCAAGGAAACCTGGACTCAATCTTACAAATACATGGAAGTGAATTCTGCCATCAGCCTGAATGAGTTTGGAAGTGGATTCTTCTCAGAACCTCTAATATCGCACACAGCCCTGCTGATACTTTGATTTCCACCTTGTCAGTCTCTAAGCTGAGTTCCCAATTGAGCCCATCTGTTCTTCTGACCTACAGAACTGTGAGACAATAAATTTATGCTGTTTTAAGCCACTCAAATTATGGTAATTTGTTATGGCAGGCCTAGGAAGCTAATATAGATATCAAAAGGCACCCTATAATTGTCAAGAGACATGAATGGCTTAGAAAGGATTTGGCTATTTTTCCCCTTCATTTCCCTATCTAGGAAAAAAAAAAGTGATCACATTTTTCAAGATGCTGAGTAATTCAGCACATCCAATATTAGAGGTGGGATAAATGTGACTTAATTATTTCACTGGGCATATTCATAGGACTCTGATGTTTGTGATAGGATTTTCCGATCCTTAAATCCTGAAATTCAGTAAACTAATATATAATGAGTGATTTCAGCTAAAATTTATGATGGCTGGATAATTTGCATGTCTTACTGTCTCTTTGCAAAAATGCTTCTCTATACAGGGTGAGGCAAAAGTATGTGTACAGTTGTTCATGTGAAAAATAATATAATAATTAATAAATAATAATCCTATATAATAAAAGGCTAATATGAAAATAGACTGAACAGCAGAACAACACAACAACGGGTCACTATGATGTGTGCTGACCACCGGTGGGAAGCATGGAATGAAGGAAGGCCCTAGCCATCAGCCAGAAGGCCCCGATGGGCCATGATCACTGTCCAGGCCTAGGGACTTTACCCATTTCATGCAGTGGACCTCAAACATAATAATAAACTATGTTTCACATACAACTATATACCTACTTTTGCCCCATCCTGTATTTTTATGTCAAATTATCCATTTAATTATATATTTTTATTGCTATTTTTTACCCAATTATAACTAATTTTTTGTCTCAGATTATAGTAATTTAGGATGTTAGAGAAAACTTAGAAAGTCCAGTAAATGTTTTTAAGAAGTTGAATAACACCACATATGAGAGAGATCTCCCAAGATTTTTCTGCAACAGTAGCAATTGAACATGAACTTATCAAATACGAAATTACATTAGAATGATTTCAATAAAGAAGAAAAGCTTTATTGGTGGCTATTTATTTCCTGAGTCTTGAAATATGGCATACCACCCCTGAATTATAGTGCTTGGTAAGAACAGCCATTCAAGATACTTAATGCAGAGCCTTTCCCAATGAGCCAGACTTACTCTGAATGACCATTTAAAAAAATGGAAAATATGCTGATACTTTCAAAATTGCACTTATAATTGCAGTATTACTCAATGTTGTTTCAATGAACTCTGCCATATTTCAGCAAGAACTTTGAAATTATTGGATGAGAAATTCTAGCACATAACCTTTCCCATTCCCTTTCTCTTACTAAGGAAAATATTTCAATTCATCCAGTCAGGGTTCCTTTGAGATTCATGATCTCCACTAGGGTGGTCTAGACATGGAGTTAATATTCAGTTAACTTATATTTGCATAGTCATAGGCTTTCATTTTAAATTTTTTCACCTTTCCAGGTTGGTTTGTCCAACATTGTTGAGACTTTGGACAAGACAACAGATGTAAAAGGTTTTCCCTATCCTCTTTATCTGGGGAATATATGACTTAATGTCACTGAAGCTCAAGGGCGCAAATTAGACTCATGAAGACTGGGGAGCAGGAGGGAGTTTCTAGTCAGTCTCTATTATTATGCCATTTGGTTTAGAAAGAAATCATATTAAAAAGTCATCATTCCTCATTTTTAGTCACTGACTTGTAAAGCACCCTCCTTTTTATTCAGTTTCATTAACTCTCTATTCTCAACTGAATAATTTGAATTAATAAGCTATAATTCTTTACTTCAGAAACACCTCCTTGGTTCACACACTTTTGAAAATAAATCAATAACCATCATTTTAAATAAATCACTAAGACTCCCCTCCTTCTTTCCTTTTAGGAAAGCAAGTTCAAGAACATAAAATTTTATTTACTTATCCTTTGAGTCGAGTAGATAATTTTATTTTTTTCTAAGCTTCATTCTTATTTATGATCAGATTGGCATTCAAACACTTGCCCTAAGAGATTTAACTGGGATGCTAATTGGGATATCTGCAAACTACATATACAAGTGTAAAGGTTCCCTGTCTAGTGAGGTGAGGGACAGTGACTCATTTCCAAGATGTAACTGTTCAGGTGTTTTAAAATAAAGTGTTCCCCAATGATTGGTTGGTCCTTTAGGCCAGGCACTTCTTGCCTATATGATATAACCCATCACCTCTTCTATGTCTTTCCAATATCCTTCTATCCGTATCCATGCAGTTCTAAGAATAAATTCCACTGGTGACTGGAAGCCTTGGTGGGATGCCACTCAGATCCCTTCTCAAAAGAAAGTCCACCAGTTAGCTAACAGCTTCCAGCTTCCCATTCAGGGTCACCATGGCTTTCTCACCAAGACCACAAGCTCCTGAGGCTGCTCCCAGCTGGTTGCTAACACAGTGGAGGTACTAGAGTTGGGCCATTTCTGCCTGATAAAGTAAGGCTTTTAACAGCCTTTGTTCAAAGCTACACTGTAACCCAGGGATCTTCCTTTCAAAGGTGTCAGACCTGCATTGTGGACTGGAAGCCTGCTCCCTCTGCATCTCATCCTTCACAAACATGCCCCCCCATTAAGTCTCTTGCATTTTTGGTGTCTATTTCATGAAGGATCCTGAGTGACATTACAAACTCTGTAAAACCTATGGAAAAAGTAAAGTATGTTATTAAAGACAATAATAGTGAGATTTCATGTATTACCACTTTTACTTCACCAAACCATTCTCTCTGTGGGAAATAAAAGGGTGTGATTTTATATAAGGCTCTAAACCTAGAGGATATATATGTAGTATATATACATTTACTATCTTCTTAATATATATTAGGAGAACTAATGAAAAATCAATCAAAACAGTCTCCTAAGTAAACATGTTAACCCCTTTAACGTGTGAATTTCATCACATGATCACATTTAAATTATTCAGAACACACACACTAAAGTATTCTCATTGAAAAAATGTGTGCTTCATTTCAACTAGCTAAATGCCGCAGAAAACACAGGAATGACAGGGCTTAAAAAGAAATCTTCCATCTTTGGTTTGATTAGTCTTTGAGTTTCATAACAAATCTTTATGCCCCTACTCCACTCTTCTTGGTCCTGCAAAGTTCCTTCCCTTCCCCAGAGCTGTGTCTGAGCCTGGAGATTTTCATAAAGGGCCAAAGCCCTGGGTTAGGGGGTATCTGTTTTATCTTGGAATCACCTGGTACTCTTGCTGGCTGTATATGCCTAGACATTCCGTGCAGACAACAGTTCACAGGGTCCTTCTATCTCCCCAAGGTTTTAACCTAAAAACAAGTGTGATCCATTGTATTCTCAAGCCCCTCACACCCTTTCTGGGGTAGTTCTCCTTTCACATGGCTCTCCCCAAGAAGAGTACTTAAAGGTATCTCTATCTTTGAAGCATCAGCACCTTGCTTATCATTAACTGCTCTACACTTCCTTTACCCAATTCTAATTCACCAGTCCAGATTATCTCTTTCAAACGTGTAGGGAAGCCATGTGGTCTCTTTTTAAAATTTCTTTCTCAAATATTTTGTCTGTGCCCCTGCTCTTCCAGCTTCCCTAAAGGTTTAGGCTTCTGAAAGAGAAAAGCCAGGAGACAGCAGACTTCTGATTGTTGTTCTGTGCACCCTCCTCCCGGGGCAACAAGCACAATAGCAACCATCTGCTTCAAGAGGAAAAGTGAAAGGGGAAATCCCAAGAGGTGGAAGAACTGTATTATTCTGCCGCTTCAGCATATGGCTAGACAGTAAATTAAAGTTTTAGCATTGAGAGGAACATTAGATGTTTTCTAATTCAACCTCCTTTCCTGTCTTCTCTATTATATGTTCCTGACAGATGGTCAAGTAGACTCCATAATTCCCGTGACAGATAATTCAGTTCCTCATAAGAGAGTGCATCCCCAAATTGTTAGGTTTCTTACAAAGTCCATCCTCTATTGAGTTGGCATCTGTTTCCATTATGGGCAGCAGAGGGTGGCTATCATTGTCCGAGAAACAGTGGCCTTGGAGCGAGACAGAGATGATGCAGGTAAACTTCAGCTGCTTTATGTCCAAAATGGAGCTGATATCTGTCAGAATCACAGGGAAGATGGAATGAAATAAATATATATAAATACCTGGCATAGTGTTTGACATGGTAAATGTTTGCTAATTATTGTTTCTGTCTCATAAAGGTCCAAACTCATTCATTCTCTCAGAAAATATTGATTTAGCATTTATCTTGTTCCAAACCCTGGGATAGACCTTGGAAATATATCAGCAAATAAAACAAATGTGTGCCTTGTTGTAAGGAGATACAGTATATCCAAAGTGAGCATTGTATTACAAATGTTAGAAGTGCTATGAAGGAAAACACCAGGGTCCCAAGAAAGCTCCACAAAGGAACTCATAGAGAACAAGTCCCCTTTCTGTCACACACACACCACACACACACACACACACACACACACACACACACACACACACACACAATGTGATCACCTGTCTTACCTCAGGAATAAACATTCCAATGTTTTCATCCTTTCTTCAGATAGCACAGTTATGGATGGCTTCGTTTTTCTTAAAATATGGAACATTGAAATATCTTTCCTTAAGTAAACTTCTAGGCTAGTCATAAAGATTTTATATTGTTTAAAATTCTTTTTCAAGTTTTTAAGTCCCTTTTAAAATGTAAAATAACTGCAAATGTGCATTCCACTTGGAATGCACGCATTCTATGTATTGCTTTTAATTTACTATTGCATTTGCTTCTGTAATGTTGAGGGGAGGGAATAAGTCTTAACAGAAACTAAAACCCCTTTCCTTTCGGGGCCTTATTTTAAAGTTAGTTATGATAACTAGATAGAGTTCCTACATTTCTAGTCATCCCTAGACCTGCTGTTATTGTGAATTGACCAGAAGTGCTTGTGTTGTGATCATGCCCTGCAAGTAGATGCCTGAAATAAAAGCTGTTAGTTTTATAGATATTCTGTCTAGCTGGCTATGTGCTTCTGATCATAAAACATAGCACCCAAGACCAGGTCTCTTTACTCTTACTCCTTCCTACCCCACTCTCTAGTATTTAATTCAGCAATCTGATTTCATCTCACATCTTTCCTTTTCCCCTAGTTTTAAGAATTTACACTTGGACATTGCTTGTACATCATTGCCTTTCAGGCAGGCATGGATTTGACCCCATTAGAAGTTTTGAACAATTACTTTACATAGTTTTCCCTGTTAATGTACATTCAACAACCAATGTTTTCCTGATTAATCTGCTTTTAAAATCTTAGATATGCCCTGGCTGACGTACCTCTGTTGTTAGAGAGTTGTCCCATGTACTGAAGGATTAAGGGTTCACTTTGTGATCAGGACACATATTCAGGTTATAAGTTCGATCCCCTGTTAGGGTATGTATGGAGGGCAACTAATTGGTATTTCACTCTCTCTCCCTCACTCTTCCTCTCTCTTCCCCTCTTTCTGGCATCAATGAAGGTGAGGATTAAAAAATAAATAAATCTTAGATTATGTGCTTGTCCTCAAAAGCCTCTTTCTCTGTCTTTATAAAAGGGATCTCTTTAGAGCTCACTATACCTTTATATAATGAAGAACAAACTTTGAAGAGCATCCAGCTTTTCCTACCAAAACCACTCTGGTACCCAGAATTCCTATATCCCTGTCAAAATTCCTACTTCTGTATTTCTGTCTCTTTGACCCTGAAATGATCTAAATTTGAATACAGATATGAGAGTTGATCATGAAGTCAGATGACCAAACCAGTGTACATTCCCTAAGGAAAATTATAATATATCAGAGCTCAGTTCCTCCTGTGAAAACCAAAAAGAAGCTCATTGACATTGCTACTTGGTCATTACACTGAAAAATAAACAAGCAAATAAAAACAAAAAGAGGAAATGCAAATACTACGAGTTGATGAGAGATAAGAGTGAAACAAGCTCCTTGACCTTGCTACATGTTTCCTGTGGTCTCCCTTCCAGACCGACACCCCCAGCCCAAGCAGTCTCTTTTGAAGGAGCTGGCTGTGCTATGGCCCCTACCTCGGGGTTCCTCATGCGCCAAGTGGGCACTTCCTGACTACACACATTCACCAGCAGCTACAATGACGGGGGGCAGAGCACAACAAGGCCGGCACTTGTCCCTGAAAGAAGGAAGAAATGTCACCCTCCCTCTGTGAATAGAAGTGGTTGTTCTCACTATCTCCCTTGAAAGCCTCATTCTCTGAAGTACAAGCTATTATGCCAAGGCAGATGTACAATCTGGGACGTTTTCCAAGTTCATCCTGAAAAGCACGAGGTATTCAGCCTCAGCGCCTCCGTGGAAGTTTCTGTCTCTGTCTCTGTCTGCCTGGCTGGCAGCCCTGAAGAGTAGACAGTTGTCCAGACGCTGGGTAGGTAGGAAGCCAAGCGTAGTGACCGAGGGACTGTCAGCCCGTTTCTCAGTTTGCAGAGCCCATCAGGTTTCCCCTGACAGCTGCGCATATTTCACACAGGCAAAGCAGTCCACTGGTGAGGCAGCAGCCTCACTTTGTCTGACTGAGCTACACTCTGGGCAAGGTGCAAAGTCAGGAGCCTCGTTGCACAGCATCTGCTAGGGAAGATGTAAAAGCAGCTGCCGTTGTTATTGCTTCGCACAGGGGGAGAGCAGCACTATGTTTGCTAACTGCTTCACCAATTTCCATAGTCTTTCCTGCCACTTTGGATCCTAACCAGAAGCTATGAGATATGTTATGAAATAACAATTTGCTTCCCTGTTGTAACACAGAAGGCTATGAGACTCCGGATCCTTGCCGCCTATAATATAGGATCAAGTTGTTCTACTCCCCGAGGCCTTTAGAAATGTTCACATCTCTTAGAGTTCCACAGTTTCAAGTAAGCAGTTCAGTGTTTTTCATAAGTTCTTAAAAGCTAAGTAGCAACCTGTACTTTCTCATTTCACATTACCCATTATCTCCTCCTTCATGGAAATGCTTTCCGCATGAAGCAGGTGTTATTGTAGAGAGGCTGACTCAAATGAACCTGGGAGGAGGGTCTTAAGTGCCTCTGCTCTGGGATATGACTTGAAAAAGATAATCATTCCATTTTCTCAATTCTGAGCGTCGTTCCAAACATGTGGCTTGGAGAGCGAGCCGAGTGGAGAAAGTTGAGGCGGAGTACAATGGTGGGCGTTCTGGCCTGGGGCTTGCATTGTTTTCACATAGATTTCCAATGGTCCCCAGATTTCAAAACTTTGTAACTTTAAACATAATTTTCAGAAATCTTCAAGGGAGAAACATTTGGTATATTTGAGACTGTTAAATTTAAAATCTTTGGCAAGGCCCGTTACATCCTTCATGTTCTGGGACCTGTTTTTCTCTGTTGCCTCATCTCAGGCCACTCATTGCTACAAAAGGAAAGAGACTGCTTTGCATTGTTTTTACTTGGTTTCCTAGCAAGATTCATCAAGGCCTGCAATTGATGAGATATGAGGTAGATGGCTGCATCAGTTAGCTTTCTTACATAACAAGCCACATGCATCTAAAGGTGAATTATTAGTTACTAATATGTTACTAGCACCCAATTATGTTATTAGAATGCTCCATTTATTAGCTGTGGCTGGGTTCCTTTGATTCTCCAATTTATGTAGGAAGAACAGAGAAAATTCAGCTCACCTAATTTTAATTGGAAGATTTCATTGATATTACAATATTATCTTGACCAAGTCATATTTAAGTAAAATACTTTATATCTCTAAAAGCATTCCATTATGTGGTCCCCACAACCTAAGAATTTATGCCTCATTATAAGAGGAAGTTTCCTTATCTGAAAAGATTGGAAAGAGCAAGCTTTTCAATGTAACTTTTGACCTTTTTGTACACTTGGCCCCAGAAATCTCATCATCATGTGACTTGCAATCATATGATATACTAGAGGCCCAGTACACCAGTAGGGTCCTTAAGCCTGGCCAGTGATCAGGGCCAATCAGGGCCTTCCTTTGTTTCACACTGCCTCCTGGTGGTCAGCACACATTATAGTGAACAGTCAAACTCCAGAGGGAACAATTTGCATATTGGTCTTTTATTATATAGGATACTATTTCTCCATTATCTTCTCAAAGGCTCAGCCCAGCCTTTCTCTATATCTTGGCATAAAATAGACTAGGCTATTCCTCCAAGTCTGATGTCAATACTAAGTGAATACTAAATTGCATGTCTTTCCCACTTCCTTGAGCAAAAGTTGCTTAAACACTGTTTTTCAAACAAAATCTTATTTGGAACCTCACACAAATAAAGCAAATAAAAGCAGAGTTGGCTTTGTTGAAGTGAAGAGAAATTGCTTGTAGCCTCCCATCCATTCTTTCTAAGCACCTCTTTGCGAGGACTCTGAAACACCATTAACTACTAGTTCTCTTAAGGTCCTAAGGAAACAATTTAAAAATCATGAGCCGAGGGGAAACATGAAGAAAAAACTGGAAGAAAAGAACAAATGTCATTTACATGGAAATACACAATGACTTGAACTACATTTTACCAATCTTAGAAAACAAAAAAAGAAAAAGTTGCATTAATTGAATTCTGATCAAGCAAATGAAGAGACGGAATATTACCCAATTCCAATGAAAACCCTCCAGGTTACAGACTCCAGAATGGGCTCTACCCCCTGGCATTTCTTCACTGGCCTGAACTTCCCTAATCATTTCTTCCTTGAACTCCAGCAGGAGACTAACTGGTCTTTTCCTGTCAGTTTCTGATACATCTGGTAAATGACTAGAACACTTCCTGGATCAATCTTCCTTAAACCAAATATTACTCCATTACTTCCATTATCTATGAAACAGGGAATAAAGTTGTATAGTTTTCCACATGAACCCCACCCTAGAGAGGTTCCTGCCCAGCCTCTGTTGTCAATTCTTTTTTGTTCTTTTTTTTAATCTTTTTAAAATTAATATATTACATGTGTACATTCCTTCCCATTGTCCCCCCCACACACACACTCCCATGCATTCCCTAACCACCACCCCCAGTGTCTTATGTCCATTGGTTATGTTTATATGCATGCATACAAGTCCTTCGGTTGATCTTTTATCTACCCCACCTCTCCCTAACTTACCCACTGAAATTTGCCAGTCTGTTTGATGCTTTATTGCCTCTGTATCTATCTTTTTGTTCATCAGTTTATAATGTTCATTATTATCCATAAATGAGTGAGAACATGTGGTACTTTTCTTTCATTAACTGGCTTATTTCACTTAGCATAAAGCTCTCCAGTTCCATCCAGGTTGCTACAAATGGTAAGAATTCCTTCTTTTTTATGGCAGTATAGTATTCCATTGTGTAGATGTACCATAGTTTTCTGATCCAGTCATCTTCTGAGGGGCACCTAGGCTGTTTCCAGATCTTAGCTATTGTAAATTGTGCTGCTATGAACATAGGGGTGCATATATCTTTTCTGATTGGTGTTTCTAGTTTCTATTTTTCCTACTTTTCTTAATTCACATCAATTCTCTAGCAATACTGGTAAAATTAGAGCTCTTAAAACTTACGATATTTCATATCTCCATGTCTCTGCAAATATTGGTCTCTCCACCTAGAATTAACATTTCCCTAGTGTCTGCCTTGTGCAAGCCTACCTATCCCTCAATACACAGATTTCATATCACCTTCTCCTCTCCAAGATGTTCCTAATCACCATAGGTATCCTTGGTCCCCTTCTTCTATGACCATGGCACTTTGTACATGCTCATAATGATTCATTAAGTATACTGTGTTGTAATCATTTAATTACATCTCTCTGCCAAATTTAATGGCAACTTCCACAGTGAAAGGGCCAAATCGTATTTGCCTCCACATTACCAGCACCTAACACAGTACATGGCATCTGGCTATGGTTCAGTGATACTTGATAAACAACTAATAGGAGCAAAGCTTTGGGAAAATAAGTACAGGAACAACATCTAGAATGAATCAGAGTGGAAAGCCTATTCAAGAGACCAGTTAAGAGGATACTGAGATCACCTACGCTGGTGACAATAATAATAAAGTGAAGCAGGAAATTGTCAATGGATATAGAGCAAAGAAGAATCTTGGGCATCTCTGAAAATGGAATCTTCATACTTGGTGAGGGCTTGAGAGGGCAGAGGATTAATTGACAATAAATCTGAAATTGAGCCTGGAGCTAAGAATGAGTGGTTTTAATAACAAGCCTTGGGAATATAAGGATAAAGACAAGAACTCCACTTCATATATGGTAAACATGGACTCAGTGCTGTGCACAATGTTAGCCATTGTTGCCATGTGGTTTTGGGGACTCCTCTCATTTTTGAAAGCTGAACTCAGGGCAAAGTGGGGGCTTAAGAATCACTGATGCATGACCCTATCTAGAATACTTAAAAGGACCACGATAAATGCTGCAATTTCTGCTGTCACTCCTCTGACATCAAGACCACATGAGATTTGAATTTTTTAAAATCACATAGTTTGTTTCCCACCTCCCAAATACACACACACACACACACACACACGATCACACGATGTTTAAATTGAAAACCTAAAACCTAAGCTATTGATATTTAATTTTTAGTAGTCTTCTAGAAAATTTTCATTCAGACAAATATCTAATTTCAGCACTGACTTAACACCTAAAGTATATTTTTGAAGGGAGTCTATGTTAACTACATTGGATTGTGCTGTTAAACTTCTTTTAAATTATGGTCAGGATATTTTTTCATTAAAGGCTGTTCATTGTAATTGAGTAAAAATAAATCTGGATTAAAACTGTTTGGTGAATTCCAAATGTTTTCCCCCCACTCAAAATCAATGACTTGATGCTTCCTGAAGATTTCATATCTTTAGGCAACATACATCATCTTGCTGAGTTAAAATCCTAGTAAGGGATTGGATTAATTATTCAATTCTATTGAGAAGAAAATAATACCGACAAGGACTCTAATTATAGTAGATCTTGGACTTACAGAGCTCATTACTTCCTAGGAGCTAAAGGAGGGTCTACAACTGTTCCTTAATTTCTATATAGAGACAGTGTGACCAGACAGAGATAACGCAGGATGTCAATGAGGTTAGATCCCTATGTGATTAGCAATCCAGAGTTTTGATTCTACATTTAGTATTCTTTGTTCTAAGTTCCCATTTAAATAAATAAACTAGGAGGGAATCCAAGATGGCGGCATAGGTAAACACCTACACTGCTGCCTCGCACAACAATTTCAAAACTACAACTAAAAAACAGAACGGACATCAGCCAGAACCACAGGAAAGCTGGCTGAGTGGAAGTTCTACAACTAGAGGGAAAGAGAGGGGCTCACGGAGACCCAGAGGAGCTGCAAAAAGCTGAGGTACGGAAACACGCGCGAGGAGAGAATGGGTGCCGGAGAACCTGGCTGGCTTTCTCTGGCGGGAGGGAAACGGAGACTCCCAACGGCATTGAACCCCTTATCCTATGACACTAGCCAGATCCAGCCAAAACTCATACGGGGGGAGTTTGGACTGTGAAAAGGGAGAGGTGCACGGAGATTTAGGGGAGTCGCAAAAGATCAAAGGCCTGGTGGCGCGCACGGCACTGCGAGCAGGACAGACTGCTGATTGTGCCTCTGGCTTTCTCTAGTGGGCGGAGACGGACCCTCCCAACTGTGCCACTTCTGACTTCACTAAACCCCTGTTTCGGACGAAACCCTGGAGACCTAGACTCGTGTGGTCCTGGTGCGCAGGGGAGCCGGAAAGGCAGCGGTTAGAGGCACTGCGGGCTCGTGCACAAGGACCGCTCCAGCCATTACCCAGTCACGTGAGACTCAGGGGCCGTGGAGGGCGGGGCCGACTGGAAGGCAAGGCGGTCCCTTAAGCCCTGAGACTCCACCCTCCCAAGCTCAACAGAGGCTTCTGCGGCTTTGCATGTCTGGTATCATAAAGCTGAATTAAACAGAAGTTTCCCCGGCATAGTGAAAATGCCGAGACAAGGGAAGAGAGTACAAACAAAAGAAATGGAGGAAAAAAAACGACTGGATATAGAGTTCAAAACCACGCTTATAAGGTTTTTCAAGAATATGCTAGAAAAGATGGATAAATTTATCAAGTCCCAAGAGGAGATGGAAAAGGTTCAACTAAAGATGAAAAAAGACCAACTAGAAATTAAACATACACTGACTGAAATAAAAACTATTATACAGAGTCCTAACAGCAGACTAGAGAAAGGCAAGGATCAAGTAAAAAATTTGAAATATAAAGAAGCAGAAAACATTCAACTGGAAAAGCAAGAAGAGAAAAGAATCCAAAAATGTGAAGATAATGTAAGGAGCCACATCAGAATTGTGGGGGTGCCAGAAGAAGAGAGAGAGCAAGATACTGAAAACCTATTTAAATAAATAATGACTGAAAACTTCCCACATCTGGTAAAAGAAATAGACTTACAAGTCCAGGAAGCACACAGAACCCCAAATAAAAGGAATCCAAAGAGGACCACACCAAGACACATCATAATTAACATACCAAGAGCAAAAGACAGAGAATATTAAAAGCAGCAAGAAAAAAACAGTTCATTACCCACAAGGGAGCACCCATACGACTGTCAGCTGATTTCTCAACAGAAACGATGCAGGCCAGACGGGAGTGGCAAGAAATATTCAACGTGATGAACAGCAAGAACCTACAATCAAGAATAATCTATCCAACAAAGCTATCGTTCAGAATTGAAGGGCAGATAAAGAGCTTCACAGAGAAGAAAAAGCTAAAGGAGTTCATCAACTCAAAACCAGTATTATATGAAATGCTGAAAGGTACTCTGTTAGAAGAGGAAGAAGAAAAAGGTAAAAGACAAAAAATTATGAACAACAAATACATATCTATCAACAAGTGAATCTAAAAAATTAAGTGAATTAAAAACTTGATCAACAGAATAAACTGGTGAATATAATAGAATCAGGAGCACAGAAAGGGAGTAGACTGATAATTCTCAGGAGGACAAAAATCATAAAGCATCAAACAGACTGTGAAATTACAGCAGAAAGATTAAAGTTAGCTGAGGTAGATAAGTGATCAATGAAAGGACTTATATGCATGTATATAAGCATAACCAATGATCACAGACACTGGGGGGTCGGGGTATGCCTGGGAGGGAGGGGGGGCAATGGGGAGATATGTATAAAAAATTAATAAAAATTAATAAAAATAAATAAATACAATATAGTTTAAATAAATAAATAAATAAATAAATAAGCTAAAGAAGAATAAAGTGTAATTTACAAAAAGAATTCCAATAGAGACATCTGTGAGGCTTTGGAGTGTGGATGATAGCTGTGAAATTTCTTTTATTAGAAGTATTCTAACATAAAGCAGATTCATATATGTCTGAAATCACTTATTGGAATACTATCTCATTGAGGCAAGGTAGAATAGATTGTTTTTCAAGGTTTCTTCCAGACCTATATTTCTATAATTTCTTTGTGATATGTCTTTGTTGCATTTTTTCCTAGTAAAACTCTAATAAGGTATATAATAAATAGAAAATGACAGTGTTAAATTGCTTCCTTTTTACTTTACAGGGAATAAGTGGATGAGACTTGAATTTCTTTATACTTATCTCAATGCTATCTATTTTCAAAACTGTAGCCAGAGTGATCATTTTAAAACATAGGTCAGATCATAGAAACTCTCTGTTTAATGCACTGCATGGAATAAATATTGCACTTGGAGTCAAAGCCAAGTTCTGACAGCAGTCTATATGTCCTACATGATCTATGGAAACATCCCTCCCAACCCCCCTCTTACCATTTTATCTTCATCCTCTATCCTACTGTTTGCCTACTCTGCCCCAGTCACTATAGTCTCTTACTTCAGGAAGAATAGCTGCCTTGGGGCCTTTGCATACCTGGTATTCTCTTCCAAGGTATTCTCATGGCTCCCTGCCTCCCCTTCTTTAAAGACTTTTCTCAAATATCACTTTCTCAAGACTATCCTTACCATTCCCTGTTTAAAATTGCAAGCTTCTTTCACCCCTAATGAACTCTATTTTCTATTTTTTATAGAATGTGTCACTTTCTAACATCTATAATAATAGAAGGGAAATATGCTAATTAGACCAGATGTCTTCCGGATGTCATTCCAGACATCTTTCTTGACAAAACTGGGGTGGGAGGGAAGCTAGCTGGGGTCCTGGGTGCCTATGGGTGGCCCAGGGAAAGCCACCCAGGCCTGCAGGCAGCCGGAAGGAAGCAGACCAGGTCCCAGGTGCCAGAGGGAAGCCAGTACTGGCAGCGGGGGGGAAGGAAAGCCTATTCTTGCAGGAATTTTTGTGCATCAGGCCTCTAGTACTTAATAATTAGCTTATTTATTATATTACCTTTTTGTTGTTTGTCTCTCCCCTCCTCCCAACCTCTAGTACCTCTCAAATGCTAAAACATATCGTCCTTAAGGTCAGGAATTCTTGTCTATTTTGTTCACTGACTCATCTCAACACCCAAAATAATGTAATAAAGTTAGTTAACCATAAATTGGATCTAAAAAAAAAAAACAGCCAACATTAAATCAATAAATATTGAGAAGTTCAAGGAAAATAGAAAGAAAAGTAAAAATGGTGAAAAAAGGTTTTTATTTTTTCACACAGAGTCAAGAAAATATATGTTTTTAGTGTGATGATGCCCTTGCAAGTGAGAAAAAGTTTACTTGTACATAAATCTTGTTTCTAAATAACAGGTTTTCAAATATTGGAAGAGAGTTTTCATGCTCCACTTGAATGCTTTGTCTATCTAAAAGGGTGAACATTGAGTTGCAACACATATGACAAAAGTTCAAGTTCATCTATCATCTGAGTCCCTTCTATCTCCTCCTGCAGAGCAGCACCTAGAATTGGGTGGTCCCTGCAGCCCAGGGCAGAGCACAACCACCCTCTCACTTCCAGACATTTTGCTTTTATTAACTCAACCTAAGATGTTTGCTTTTTTGAGGCTATATTAATGATTCATATGGAGTTTCTATCGAATTTAATTTCTGACACTAATAGGCTAAATATTCCCCATTGTATACAACCAAGTATGGGACCTTGTATTTTTCCCATTAAATATTAATTTGGTAGACTTCTGCCCATAGCTACATCATGTCAAGATAATTTTGATTCAGGATGTTTACTAATCATAAAGTTAATTACTAATCCAAGAGGAGTATGCCCTCTATTTCTTTACTTAAGAAATTGGAGTAATTGGAAAAATACCAAGGACAGATGAAGATATGCACTCCTCTGAAAACCTCTTATGTGATAGATGTCAATTTATTAATAAGCACCAATGAAGTGATGTGATGAAAGTTGTTATAAAGCCAAATACCTGTTGTTCAAATTTCACATTTTTCTACCTTAAAATATTGCCTATGTTTTTGCCAATTTAAGATCTAGTCCTGAACAACTATTTATCTGTATTATCCATCTACTAAATAACCCTAGGTTAAGTTATTGTATGTTATTGTCATTAGACAGATGCTAAATGCCTATGACCTCCCTCAGAATATTATGCATCATTTCTAATGAAATATTTTTCAAGATATCATCAATCATTTACAACATTTTGCCTCCTACTCTTTGAAAATTAGGAAATTAATTTTATATAACCCCACAAAAGCTGTTCAAAAAAGGTCAAACAAGTTCAAGAAATTAGTATGACTTGCTGCATTATTATAAAGCACATTGCTAGTTTTCTCTAGAATTATACTTTTAATTCTAAGTCAGTTACATTGAAAATCTATACTAAACCATGAATGATGATGCAATTAAAAATATATGTCTGATTGACATTGCCCTTCAAGATGGAATTAGTGCTAATGAAATAAACTGCTTTTGATATTGTGGAAATTCTGTTTGAATAATAATGCTATAACTAATTTGGAAACTGCACATCAAATGCTTCTAAATATCCGCTTGTCTTCTACCTCCTTTTCAACAATTTGAAAAGGGGAGGGAAGACTGGGGGAGGGGGAGATGTGTTCATTGAACTTAAGATCTTCAAAAGCATAAGCTCCCTTTTCCATGATTTATTCATCCTTGCCCTGTCATTTGGTATTGCTAAGGAAGGTCTTTAAACTTGTTGACTGTGATTAACATTCCTGAAATTATGATTAGTTACTAAAGAACTGTGGTCTTTGTGGTAGAATACCATGGGAAGGTAAATTCACAGTTCTTTATGCTACTCACACTTACCCACCATGGAGAGTGGAGAAATAGATAACCTATGAGTTATTATTTAGACTCAATATTTTTTTAAACAAGATTTGTTTTAAATGCGATTACTTACTTAATTGCTTGGTGGTGACTTTCACATTCAGAAAGACTTTAGGTAGCTGACTACTTCTCTCCTACAACAGTCCACTTGAGGAAGTTGAGGGAAAGGGGAAGAAATCTCTGAAGCAATTTTTTTTTTTTTTTTGCTTGAATCCACATGATAATTCAGAGACACTGGCCAGGGAAGCTGCCCCGTCAGGGAATTTGAAGATCAAGCTGAGCCCAGATCCATGGCAGAAATGTTGGTGCTTTGGATCAGGTTGTCACAACTCTGCATTGCAGTTTTTTTTTAGCTTAAAGATGGAGAAATGCTATCTCCAGCATTGCCCTGGGATAATTTCACTGAAATGTGAGTGTTTTATGAACTGTGAAGTACTGCATCGACTCCCAGAAAAAAATATATTTTCCCATTCATTCCCTAATTCAATCAGGATGGTCAATTGAATAGACATATATTATTTAAAGCTTGAATCACCTATTAATCATCAACTTTGGCAAAAAAAAAAAACTAGAGATGCAAATATAAGTTCTGTGTAAAAAGCTCACATACATGATCTGAAGCACATTTTTTTTGTTTATCCAGTTTTTTTCTAAATAAACCTATCATAGCATATTTTTAAAATAATATAATCCATTAACTCTTTTGTGTTGTTTAGTTGATTGACTTTCAACAAAAACAGTTTGAAAATGCTGCATTTTCTTTGTTATAGACAAAATAAAACACATCATCATCAGACCATATTTTCCAAACTAAAAAAAAATTACATTTTTTAAGACATTGTCTCCCATTCATTTATTTTATGGACACTAGCTGTTCCATGATGCTCCTGCCAGAAACTATTTCTAAATATTATGTTTGCATTTTGATCCTTTATCTTGGCTGTAAAATTATACATAGCTAGTCTTTTCTCCTATAAATCCCATCTGTGGTTGCTGAAAGGTAAATTATTTTGTTGAAGGTCAGCATTAAACCCAGCCAGATTTACCTTTTACTAATCCTCATGAGCTGCTTCGGTTGTAAGCTTTTTATCACCATACTAGAACCTCTTTTTGGCCCCAGAATCTTTCCTCTCAATCTGATGCTCAATGCTGCTCAATGCATCCATGTTAAAATTTGGCCATCTGGGCATTTTCAAACATGGCATCAGACCAGTGGAGTTTCAGTCTGGTGCACCGTCTGATACTCCCCTCTCTACCACACATAACCAATCATTTGTCAGAAAATGTACAGCCTCTATCCAAAAGTTTGCTGGGGCCATGTATGCTTTAGTCACGCTTTCTAACTCTCGATTAGAAAAATCTCAGATGTGGGCATTACATGTTTTATGAGTTGTGGAAACACAGGGGGTCCTTCAAATGGACAGGCAGCTGAAAAACTTGGCGGCCAGTTAAATGCCAGGCAGGCGAGGCTCCCCACAGATCAGTGGTTTCCTCTCATGCCTGTGCTCAGTCTCTGTCGAAAGAAAAGTAAAATCCTATTTTTCAGTGTTGAGTAATGGAGGATGCTAAACTTGCCAAGTCACAGGCAAGCAGGGTCCTGTGCGGAAAATTGATGAGAAGGGTACAATCATCTCAGCTGTTCAAATTAGATTTTTCAAAATGAGTCTCCAGGTCCCTGTTTCATCCTTTGGAGATTGGCCGGAATGAAAAACAGACTGTATTTCCCAGGTTTCTCTACTCATAGATATGCTGGGCTTCCTTCCAAATCCAAATGCCACCTCTTCCTGGAAGCCTTCCTGGAAGTTTGCCCATTTGGAAGTGATTTTTCTCTTCACTTCCAAAGCACTGACTTTGTGCAATTTGCCCCACTGTGTGCAGGGTGCTCAGAGCTGCAGCCACCCACGGGTGCATCTTTTTCTTCCAATTCCACTAGGCATCCAATAGGCTGCTGGTGGGAGTACTGAGAGTGCTTTCTTCATTCTTGTGTGTTTGATCTGATTCTTTACACACCTGTCTTTGGGTCTAGATTATCAGCCATCTTCAGGTCAGTAGTTAAACCTTGCTTCTCTGGGTAAGCCTCACAATATCTTTGCACTTGAAGGCTTGCCACCAAGAATATTGAAAGTTGAGTGATTGTAGAATATCCAACAAAACCATGCAGTTTTCAGTTCAGCCATGGCTGCACATGCTCACTTTAGAATTAAAAAATAACGTTGTGCATTATTTTTGACATAAAAATGCAACTTCTAAACCAATAATATTGATATCATTCCATTCAGAAATTCATTTTAAGACATGTGGCCATACAAATACAATGTTTTTAAAAATGAGAGGGAAGAGTCAAATGCATTGGGAAATATTTTAATGTGGAAATTGTGGACATTCTTTACAAATACATGTTTTGTAATTATGATATTGAAAGTTAGATTTTATTTTTTATTTTTCTATAGAATTTATTGAGGTGACATTGGTTAGTGAGGTTATATAGGTTATGATGTACAGTTCTATAATACATCATCTGTATATTGTATTGTGTGCTTACCACCCAAATCAAGTCTCCTTCCATCATCATTTATCTTCCCTTTACCCTCTTCTACATCCCTCCACCCCTTACCCTTTGGTAATCACCATTGTCTGGTATTTGTTTGTTTGTTTGTTTGCTTACTCCCTTCAGATTTTCTCCCTAACCCCCAACACACCTCTCCTGTGACAACTGCCAGTCTATTTTCTATAGCTATGAGTCTGTTTCATTTTGTTTGTTAGCTTATTTTATTCATTGGATTCCACATATAAGTGAAATCATATGGTACTTGTCATTCACTGACTGGCTTATTTTACTTAGCATAATGATCTCCAGGCCCATCCACGCTGTTGCAAAAGGTAAGGTTTCCTTCTTTTTATAGCTGAGTAATATTCCATTGTGTAAATGTACCTCATTTACTGATAGGCACTTGGGCTGCTTCTGAATTTTGGCTATCCTATATAATAAAAGCCTAATATGCTAAGTGCCTGCTCTTCTGGTCATCCATTCAACCAATCAAAGAGTAATATGCTAATGATATGCTAAGGCCACTCAACTGCTTGCTATGATGTGTACTGACCACCAGGGTGCAGACAGTTGGCAGGTCAATCAATCACTATGATATGCACTGACTACCAGGGGGAAGACACTCTGAATGGTAGGTTAGCTTGCTGCTGGGATCTGCCAATTGGTCCAGCCGATCGGAACTGAGCAAGATAGGCCAGACACGCCCTGGAGCCCTCCTGCTGTCCCTTCCCAGCTAGCTAACTTCTGGCATCTCTCCCACCCACAATTATGCACCAGTGGGGTCCTTAGCCTGGCCTGCACCCTCTCAAAATCTGGGACCTCTTGGGAGATGTTGGAGGGAGATCTTGAGAGATGCCATGCCAAAGGACCCCACTGGTGCACAGATTTGTGCACCAGGGCTCTGGTTGTAAATAATGCTGTTTCAGGTCTCCTTGGATATATTTCCAGAGGTGCAATCACTGTATCATAAGGCAGTGCAATTTTTAATATTTTGGGTAACTCCATACTGCTTTCCACAGTGCCTGCACCAATCTGCATTCCCACCTACAGTGCACAAGGGTTCCCTTTTCTCCACATCCTGGCCATTACTTGGCATTTGTTGATTTATTGATGATAGCCATTCTGGCAGGTGTGAGGTAATATTTCATTGTGGTTATAATCTGCATTTCTCTGACAATTAGAGATGTTGAGCATCTTTTCATTTTCTCTATTGACCATCTGTATGTCCTTTTGGAGAAGTGTCCATTCATGTCCTTTGCTCATTTTTTAACTGGATTTTTTTTTGTTTCTTTGGTGTTATTGTATAAGTTCTTTATAAACTTTGTATATTAACCCCTTATCAGATGTATTATTGTTGAACATGTTCTTTCACTCAGTGAGTTATCTTCTCATTTTGTTGATGGTTTCCTTTGCTATGCAAAACTTTTTATTTGATGTAGTCTCATTTGTTTTATTTCTTTTGCCCGAGGAGATATATAAGAAAATAAGTATTGCTATGAGAAATATCTGAGACTTTACTGTTTGTTTTCTTCTAGAATTTTTATGGTTTCAAGTCTATCATATAAGACTTTTATCCATTTTCAGTATATTATTGTGGGTGGTGTTAGAAGGTGGTCTAGTTTCCTTTCTTTGCATGTATCTGTACAATTTTTTCAACATAATTTATAGAATAGATTATCTTTACATCATTGTATGTTTTTGTCTACTTTGACAAACATTAATTGACCATAAAGGCATAGAGGGGTTGAAAGGAGAGGGATAAAGGTGGGTAGGAGAACTTGGGGACATCTGAAATATTGTAAATAATGTTTTGTGTATGGATTTATTTCTGGGCTCTCTATTCTGTTCCATTGATCTATATGTCTGTTTTTTTGTTTTGTTTTGTTTTGTTTTATATATATTTCAGAGAGGAAGGGAAAGGAAAAGAGTTAGAAATGTCAGTGATGGGATGCCTAGGACCAACCCAGAGAGAGTTGAACCAGCATCGCCACCATTTGTCCACTATCCAGATACCATTGATGATGTTTAAACATAAGAAACTGTTTGACATTGAAACTGGAACTCATAACTATTGGACATTGAAATTGGGACTCAAACATTTTTTGTTCTTATAATTTTATTTCTAGCCTACAGAGGCAAGATGTTTTTAAAGACAAGAATTGGGAGCAGAGGGGACAGATACAGAGGCAAAGAAGCAATGAACAGACTGTCATGCTACAGAGAAAAGGCAGGGGAGGCTGGGGGAGGGGAGCTGTAAGAGATCAACCGAAGGACTTGTATGCATGTATGTAAGCATAGCCAAAGGATCAGGGCATTGGGGAGGGAGGGGAGACAGGTGAGGGCATATACTAGGGGGTGGGGAAGGCCGGGGGGAGGTCAATAGGGAAAAAAAAAAGAAGACGTATGTACTACTATCTGTAATAGTTTAAACAATAAAATATATATATATAAAGAAATGTCAATGATGAGAGAGAATCATTGATAGTCTGCCTGCTGCATACCCCTTACTGTGATCAAACCTGCAACCAGGTCACATGCCCTAACTGGGAATCAAACTGTGACATCCTGGTTCATAGGTTGACACTCAACCACTAGGCCACACCAGCCAGGCTATATATTTGTTTTTATGCTAGAACCATTTATTATTATGGCCTTATAGTATAGTTTGATATCAAACAGTACGATTCCTCCAAATTTGTTCTTCTTCTCAAGATTTCAGGGTCTTTTGTGGTCCCATATAAGTTTTTGGAATATTTGTTTTAGTTCTGTGATATTAGTCATTGGAATATTGACAGAGGTTGCATTCACTCTGTAGAGTATTTTGGATAGCATGTACATTTTAATTATGTTAATTTTTTCTATCCATGAACACAGTATATGCTTCCACTTATTTATATATTTTTCAATTTCTTTCTTCAATGTTGATAGTTTTCTGAGTACATGTCTTTTACATCCTTAGTTAAATTTATTCCTAGGTATTTTTTATATCTGCTCTTTATTAGAAGAAAAATATACATATAGATATAGTTGTACACTTTAATAGATGATGTACTAATATGCCTTATTTTATAACCACTAAGCAAGTTCACTTATAATACTTAAATAATTATATTTCAAGGTTTTCTTTTGAATCATTTTTTATGCAGTTGTAAATGAGATTGTTTTCTGAGTTTCCCTTTCTGATGGTTTATTATTGGCATATAAAAATACAACTGATTTCTGCATATACTGCTACTTTACTGAATTCATTTATCAGTTCTAGTAGTTATTTTGGTGAAATCTATAGGAGTCTATATATTCAGTATCATGTCATCTTCAAATAATGACAGTTTTACTTTTTCCTTTCCAATTTGGATACCTTTTATCTCTTCTTCTTGTCTGATTGCTGTGGCTAGGACTACCAGAACTATGTTTATCCTTCATTTTGTTTATGTTATGCAGTTGTGGGAAGTTAAGGGTGACCAGGCCAGCAGAGGAGAGCAGTAAGGATGACCAGGCCAGCAAAGGAGGGAAGTTGGGGGAGACCAGGCCTGCAGCAGAAAACAGTTGGGAGGGATCAGGCCTGTAGGTGAGGGCAGTTGAGGTGATTAGGCCAGCAGGGAAGGCAGTTAGGGATGACCGGACCAGCAGAGGAGGGCAGTTAGGAGAGACCAGGTCATCAGAGGAGGGTAATTGAGGGGACCAGGACTGCAGGAGAGGGCAGTTGGGAGCCAGCAGTCATGGATTGTGAGAGGGATGTCCAACCACCCATTTAGGCCCGATCCCACCGGCAGTCGGACACCCCTTAAGGGGTCCCAGATTGGAGAGGGTGCAGGCTGGGCTGAGGGGCACCCTCTCCAACCCGTGCACAAATTTTGTGCACCGGGCCTCTAATTAAGTATGATGTTGACTGTGGGTTTGTCATATATAGTCTTTATTACATTATGGTGTATTCCCTCTCTTCCTACTTTGCTAAGAGTTTTTAATCATAAATGGGTGCTAGATTTTATCAAATGATTTTTTTTTTGCATCTATTGATATGGTCATGTGGCTTTTTTATCCTTCATTTTGTTTATGTTGTGTATCACATTTATTGACTTGTGGATACTGTACCAATCTTGCATCCTCAGAATAAGTCCCACTTGATTATGATGTATGATCTTTTTATTGTATGGCTGGATCCATATAGAGAGAGATAGAGGCATCAATTATAAGAGAGAATCAGTGATTAGCTATCTCCTTTATAGATCATGAACTGTCTCTTTCTGCATTAAAGATTCTCTCTTTGTCTTTAAACTTTGCCATTTTAACTATGATGTGTCTTTGTGTAAGCCTCTTGGGTTTCTTCTTATTTGGGACTCTCTGTGCTTCCTGAGCTTTTCTTTTACAAGGTTAGGGAAGTTTTCAGTCATTATTTCTTCAAATAGGTTCTCCTTCTAGTGGTATAGTCTTCTTGATCACCTGAATTGAGTGCTCCAGAATGTCCCTTGTGTGTGCTATGTGAGCCCTCCTGTTGTAACTGAGTCTTGATTTTTATTGGTCCAATTATGTGCGAGGTCAATCCTCAAGCTGGCTGACTATGAGGATCAACCTGTACCACAGTGTATGAGCTGATGTGTAGATGCTGACCACACAAAGCAGGATTCACCTCCATGGCTTCTAGTGCCTGCCAAGATCTCTCTTTGGATATGCCACTTATGAATAATTGCATCCTGCTCTGATGCTATCTGAAGCGGGCCCCCAGGTGTGTTGGTTCTGGGGCCTTTTGTGAGGAACTTTTGTGCAGACCAATATCAGATGCTTCCTGTGACTTGCCCTAGGCAACCTGTTTGGAGCCACAAAGTGATCCGCAGTTTATGACTGCCTCTGCTGGGCCTGAGTGTGCATGGGAAGCCATTTAATAACAGAATAATTAAAAATAAAAACTCCAGGAATTATGCCGCACTGAATCAAATTGCCAGCATTAATGATTGCCTTCATTTGCTCCAATGTTTCATTCCTTTCATTCTGTAGCATCATGGCAATGAGCACCATTAGGATAATATATTCCACAGGAGCTCATTATTTCTAGGGCTTGGGGGAACAGGGGTATTGTTCCATGACAGAGCTAATAAATTTAATTGCCTCTATCTTGCATGCAGTACAAACATTCATTACCTTAATTTGTTAAAAATATATTACCTAAAATTACAGTTAACCGGGCCATACAGTTGCTTAATCTCATAATACCCACCATTTTGGTCATCTTTCACTAGTATTTCTGAAGCAAGTTCCTAGTGTATGTGTGTGTGTGTGTATATATATATATATATGATTTTTACAGAGAGGAAGGGATAAGGATAGAGAGTTAAAAACATCAATGAGAGAGACACATCGATCAGCTTCCTCCTGCACACCTCCTTCTGGGGATGTGCCCACAACCAAAGTACATGCCTTTAACCAGAATCGAACCTGGGACCCTTCAGTCCACAGGCCGACTCTCTATCCACTCAGCCAAGCCAGTCAGAGCAACAAGTTCCTATTTTCATTTTAACAATATCATTTCATAATTTGGCTTTTTAAGATCAAAACACCATTTCAGCAAGAGAAGCATTCAATATAGGCTTCTACATCTATTCATGCAAATTAACATGATGAATTGTGTTATTTTTTGTTTTATCTTGATTTACTCATTATTTAATGTTTATTTTATAATGACTGTAAAAAATGGTATTTATGGCCATGGCATGATACAATATGGATACTTTTTCTTTCCTGAACAACTTTTTAAACTTATTTGGTGTTTCTCATTGTCTGTGGTTTGCTTCCTTGTATTTACCATTAGATTTTCTGGGACTCTTCTCAAATTGTCTAAATATAATTTCAAGATATTAGAAACAGTAATATTTAATATTTGAAATTAATTCTCAGTTTCATTCACTCAGAATTCCTTTCTCCAATCTTTTGATGTAACTCAATCTGGATGTATTAACCTATATGCTCAGATCCCAAGAAGAGATCTCCCTTCGATAGCATGCTGAACATTGCTTTTGCCTCTCCTCTTTTCTGTCCTCTCTGTTCACTCTTTCATTTTCATGGAGCATACCTTCATTAGCACATCTATAAGTATGTTGAGTAAATGTGCACAGAAGTAAAATTTTTAGATCTTTCATGACTGAAATATCTAATTCAAATTTTGCACTTGATCTATTATTTATCTGGATATAAAATTCTAGAGAGGAAATTATGTTTTCCTAATATTCTCCCCAAATTCTTCAGCATCCAGTGTTGCTGGTGAGAAGACCAAAGCCATTTTCTAACCCAACCTTTTTTATGTGGCTGATCCTCTCACCCTGTAAGTTTGTAGCATCTTCTCAGTGTTCATAGGCTCCGAAATGTCTAGATGATTTGATTTGACACTCATTTTCATCCACTATACTGGATAATGGGTGGACTATTTCAGTGTGGAAACTCATGTTCCTTCATTTGAGAAATGTTTCTTAAATGAATTTGTTGCTCATTTACCTTTAAATTCCCCCCTTCTCTATTTCAAGAAAATTGATATTTGGGTACCCATCTTATCTAGTTGGGTCTCTAATTTCCTTATTTTTTCTTTATTATATTTCATCTTTTTAAAATATATATCCTGTGATATTTATTTAACTTTATTATTATTTTTATTGATTTTGAGAGAAAGAGAGAGAGAGAGAGAAGAGAGAAACATCAATTGGCTGCCTCCTGCTCGCATCCCAACAAGGATTAAAACCACAACCTTTGGTTTATGGGATGGCACTCCAACCAAATGAGCCAGACAGGCCAGGGCTTT
This sequence comes from Lasiurus cinereus, assembly GCA_011751065.1. Lineage (NCBI taxonomy): Eukaryota > Metazoa > Chordata > Mammalia > Chiroptera > Vespertilionidae > Lasiurus > Lasiurus cinereus. The sequence goes on from JAAGEH010000040.1 coordinate 6,306,702, forward strand.
AACTTTAATTTTTAACATTTCTAAATGAGCTTTTTGTTTACATTATAATATTTAATACCCCAAATATTATTTTTTCCAACATTTCCTTTATGAAATCTTAATCTTACTTCATAGTCATAATATTTTCTTTTTATTTTCTGTGGTTATGAAGGATAGTCTTTTCTCCTGGAGATTAAAAGGAGTTATCTTTGCCATGAAGTTGTCTGTTTCTCCCAAGAATCTCATTTGTTTTTCCCTGACTTCTGTGGTTTCTATCCCCCACCTTAGTGGCTTGATTCAAATGTCCAATAATCCTTAGTTGCAGGCTTGTATTTAATAGTGACAGAAGGAATTGCTCAAAGCTATGGGTCTTCGTGCTATCTTCTTTCTATTTGGGTGATAGATGTGGTTTGGCTCTGCCGGTGAGCAGATTGCCCAGAAAGTCTTCTAGATTCCCATCTAGAAGGTAAAGCCTGGCTTCGCATTGAACATTTACATACTTTTCTTAAAACTCATTGATTTTTAATGAGGTTCAAGAAGGGAACTAAAATATATATTTTGTTTATGCAACCATCTTGACCATAAAGATATTTCTTTATAGTCTTAGCAGCTAGAGTATACCATAGCTTGCAAAAGTAGGGATTAATTAAATAACTATTGAAATATTGAATGAGTTGATGATAATTGGAAAGAAGTTAAACAGTGATTATCATTGCTACTCTTTTCTTTAATTTTTTTTAAGAAAATATATTTTGAATTCAAAGTTAAAGAGTGAACATCTAAATAACTTGTTCTGCAGCTCATTTGTTGCTGGAACAGTAATTTGGTCAAATGAAAGACTTCAAGAATCACCCGTTTTTTCATTGGTGACACCTGGCACAATTCAGAACCATGAAACACCTTTTTATAGAAATTAATACTCCAGAAGTAACATCACATCTTAATGTGAATAATGAAGTTTTAAAAGTTACATAAATATGACATTATGGACAAATACCTCCTCCTGTTTTTTACCATACTTATTAAATAATATGATATTGTCTAATGATTTTTCTTATACTGGTTTATTAATTTTCAATTAAATTATCATCCAGAGTTCCAGAGTTTTCATATTTCAAGGCACTGGGAGTTAACTCATGGGCTGGCTTTACAGAGCTAAGAGCCTTTTAAGGCATTGTAGAACCAGCAGTGGATGAGTTCTGGGAACTGTGAGGCATTGCGTGCTGAACATTTAACAGGCCCTCTCTTTCTGGAAAATTACGACTTATATTTTGGGAAAATATTCTTAAACTATTTGTTGATAATTTTCTCCCCTCCCTGTCTGTGTTCTCCATTATTTCACAGGAAAATTTTATTATCAAACATTGGGCATTCTGGACTAGTTTTCTCAGGTTCTTGTCTTTTCTTTATTTTCTATTTCTTTGTCTATTTTTAAAAATATTTTTTTATTAATTTCAGAGAGGAAAGGAGAGGGAGAGATAGAAATATCAGTGATGAGAACCATTGATCAGCTGCCTCCCACTCGCCCATGCTGGAAATCAAAACTAAAACCCGGGCATGTGCCCTGACCAGGAATCTAACCACGACCTTCTGGTTCATAGTTTGATACTCAAACGCTGAGCCACACTAGCCGGGCTTTGTCTATTTTTTAAACCTACTTTTAGGAAGATTTCCTGTAACTTTATCTTTCTATTGAGTTCCCATCTATTGATTTCTATTGATTCTTCATGTGTTTTATTATGTTTCTACTTTCAAATGATGTTGGATTGTTGTTATTTTTTAAATGTAAGTGCTTTGCATTAGTAGCATCCTATTTTTGGTTCATGCATATTTCTAATAGTTTGGATTTGTTGTTGTTGTTTTAGTGTGTTTTTTTTCTCCCTGTATAATCTGTTTCCTTGAAGTTTATTTTATTTTTTCTTGATTATCAGTTTGGGTCTTTATCTGTGAACCTTTCCTCCAATTTTTCTCATCCTTGCCTTTCTGTGCATGGTTATGAATGAGGGCTTTAAAACCTGACTGGCCCTGCTGAACTAATCATGGGGCTTCTCAGCTCTGAACTACAATGTGAAGTGACCCATTTGGACAATTTGTTGGGGAATTCCAAGAGTCAATGTCTTGGATGTTTTGCTTCAGAATAGAGTAAATTTCCCAGAGAAGAATCTACCAATTTCTCTCTACAGGGAAAGGTTGTGAGAACCAGTATCTTGAGAATGACTTAGAGGCAGAGATGGGGGTCTTTGCATTCATTATTTGAGATGCATCTGATCATTCATTATTTGAGATGTATCCCATGTTGTCAGCATGGTGCATATCCCCTTGTGCAGCATTTGCCAGCTCAAGTTCCTGCTTTCCTATTCTAATGATTGTATCTCCAGACCTTTGGGGGAAAAGGGGCAGATATCTGACTGGTCCTCAGATAGATTCTACCCAGGTTCTCAGCCTCATTTCAGAACCACCCTCTTACCCGCATTTCAGGAGTGACTAAATGCTTTTTTTTAAAAAAATTATCTTTGTTGTTGAAAGTATTACAGATGTTCCCTTTGTTTGTTTATTTCCCATTGACCCCCTTCACCCCACACTCACCTCTCCCAGGCCTTCTCTATTGTCTGTGTCTATAGACTATGCATATAAGTTCCCCAGTAATCACTTCCAACCCACCCCTGTCTTTCCTCTGAAATTCATCAGTCTTTTCTATGCTTCTATGTCTCTGGATCTATTTTGTTCATCAGTTTAATTTATTTATTAGATTCCACATATGAGTGAGATCATGTGATAGCTATCTTTCTCTGACTGATTTACCATTTGACCAGCATGGATGGACCTGGATAATATTATGCTAAGCAATTAATGCTTTTTTATGATTCTGCAAATATAACTTGTCTGCCTCTCTCTCCCTACTGACATCAGTTCCCTCTCACCCATTTACTCCCATCTTTCAAATTGAGTGCCCTTTTCCTCTTCTGATGTTTTCCCCATCCTTGTGGATGTCTTTAAATTATGTTCCTTCACTAACCTATGTAATAAAAGCCTAATATGCTAAGTGTGTGGTCATCTGATCATCTGTTCAACCAATCAAAGCGTAATATATTAATGATATGCTAAGGTCATTCAACTGCTCACTATGATGTGCACTAACCACCAGGGGGAAGACAGTTAGTCAGTTAACCAGTAGCTATGATGTGCACTGACCACCAGGGGGCAGATGCTCCGACCGGTAAGTTAGCTTGCTGCTGAGGTCTGGCTGATCAGGGACTGAGCCAGGTAGACTGGTCATGCCCTGAAGCCCTCCTGTGGTCCCTCCCCAGATGGCCAACCTCCCACATTCCTCCCCAGTCCTGATCATGCACTGATGGGGGTCCCTTAGCCTGGCCTGTGTCCTCTCACAATCCAGGTCTAAGCCATCTGTTGGACATCGCCCGAAGGCTCCCGAACTGTGAGAAGGTGCAGGCCAGGCTGAGGAATCCACCCCCTGCAAGTGCATAAATTTCATGCACTGGGCATCTAGTAGTTTTTATAATTGTGTTTTCAGTATCCTATTTTAATAAGAAATTATGATGGTATAGTTTACATATTGACTCTTCATAACTTGTACATAGTAAACACTAAACTGGTATCTGTAAAATTAAATAAAAACACATCCAAAACATAGTACTACAGCATTTTCACATTCGACAAATTAATAAAACTACGTGTCTCTTTTCCCCTCCAAAAATGAAATGTAAGTTAAAACACACACACACACACACACACACACACACACACACACACACATCTATATTGGAAAAAGTTAACAAAACTTTGAAGGGGCACTTTATTTACTCTTGTGTTTTATCTATTTTAAGATATTTATTGAGAAGCCACAATGTTCCTAGTAATCACTCAGATTAATGTTTGCATTTTTTTACACAGCATGACTATTACAAATAGAAGATCATTTATCAGTAAAAATGACCTCTAAATTAGTTCTTATATGTTAAAATTCCCAAATCAAATATTTACTGAAGTAAATATTTCAGTGGTTCATGTGTCACTAAATACAACTTTGATATATAGAAGTTCTTATTCCATTACTAAATTTAGTAATGCAAATAAAGTTTTAGTTTATTGCTTCTGTATAAAGCTTCAGCTAATTCTGAGAAGGCTAGAAAACTAATAATGTGTTTAGAATTTGTTTAGAATCAGGTTGTTTTTAGTAATATATCTCTCAAGCAGAATTATACTTAAATCACTTGACTTTGAAAGATCAGAGTTTTAGTTTACCCAGATAGTACAATATTTCCTTAGGGGCATAACAGCAGATATTTAATTTTCATACTTGGATATTTGATCTATACAAGTTTATGGATCAACAAGCAATATAATTTGCCAGACATGTCTCCATTTTTCATTTTAGAAATAGACCAATTGCTTAGTGCACTAGTACAGCATTACTTGTGTAACAGTTTGCACAGACTGTAATTGGTTTTCCTTTATAAAAGGAAAAGTATGAAGTTTGTATCCAAACTGGTTTATTGAAGGAGTAAATCTTTACATAGAGAATGACAGTATTACTTTTTAATGCACTGTATGTGATTTTTTTAAAGAAAATCATATTTTAGGATAGCTTTCACTCAACATAGAAAGACTGATTTTTTTTGTTATAGCCTTTAGTATTTATATTGCCTTTTACTTCATAGGTAGATAATTTTGATTTAAATAAAAAATAATTAGAAAGAATATACCATATATTTTCTATATGCCAGATATTCTGCTAAAGATGGTATATCAGTTTCATTTAATTCTCATAACCCTACAATTTATTGCAATTCACATATTACAGATTAGAAAAAGGCCAAGACATAATAATAAATTATAATAAAATAATAAAATTGATAATAAAAAATAAAATAATTACTAATATTCAGTAAATATTATTGACTGCAGACTATACCTGGGGCACTGTTTCAAGGACTCTATGTGTGTTATGTCATCTGGCTTACCACACTTATGAAGTGAATGCTATTGTCATTCCTATTTGACAAATGAAAAAGTACCTGACCCAAAAAAAATCATGAGGTCAAAACTCAAAACAAGTAGCTGTACCCATAGTTGATGCTAAAATATGACTCCAAGATCACTTGGGAAATTTTATGCTGCAAGGAAAAAAAAACTGACTCACAATGCTGTAGACATTAAGGGCATTTAGCATCTCTCATCCAAAATCTTCTAAGTAAAGCAGGTTTCAAGGTTGTTGATGCGGTGATGTCATCAAGGACACAGATTATCACCATGCCTCTATTTTGCCACGTCAATTTAGCTTCCAAAATCAGATCTACTCCTACTAGCTATCTATTAAAGCAAGTTATTTAAACCTACTGAGCACAAGTATATTCAATGTAACTGAGAATGACAACCTTGCAGTGTGGATTCAGGACTGGAGGCAGGAATGTGGCAGCTTCATATACCAGTACCCACTTCCTCACCTACAAGGTCAGGAGAGTGACATCCTCTACCCCAGGGGTGGTTTGGAGGATAAAGTCAAATAAAATATATAGAGTATAAGAATCATGGCAGGCATATTGTAAGAGCTGCATATGTGTTCAATTATTATCGTTGTTTTACTTGTTATGCTATTATGACAATGTCTAGAAAAAAAATTATGGTGCCATCTTAAATAAGAAAATGGTCAGTCTATGAAGCAGATTTTCTCACACCCCTGCTTTATGGGAGTTGGGTTTCAGGCCCTTTCCTGAAACAATCACCAGATAGTGTAATGGGTGTACCTTTAGACCAATAGTCAGGACATCCTGGAGCTGAGGGCAGAGTCACCTTTCCTGAGGTATAGGGCTATGCAAATGTTAACCAAGGGGTGAAGTCCTCATCTCTCCTGGTTGCTAATGGGAGTGGGATTCTTGCGATATCCTGACAAAAAGAATTTTCTGAGATTCACAAGGGAGGAAGAGTGATCTTTATTTCCATGGGATCACACCCCTGGGTTTCCAAAGCCCCATTTCCCTTTGCCCAGTCATCAAAGATGTGTAGCTGAGGCTTCCATAGAGCTAAAATCAGAGGTAGTGTTTAGAGTTTTCTTTCCATGTTGGAGCCAGGTCCAGTACAGCATTAGGCTAGCTTAGATTGTGTTTCCCGCTACAGTTCATCAGTCCGTTGCATGTGGGGTCTGCACGTTCACATGGCTGTGGAGGAAGCACTGGCAACTGCAAGGAAGCCAAGAATGAGCCACGAGCATAAGAGCAACAAGAGCAACAAGAGAGAAAACGCCTTTGTTTAGGAGAGTATGTATTCCCACATCTTCACATGCTTGAAGTGTCCACACCCATTCTGGACAATGATCTTTGTTCCCAGTTGTGAATGACAATTACCTTCCCTATGTTACCCAACTTTATTGGGCATGTGTCCATCTTACCTTTTTTCCAGTCCCTTCCCCAAATGTTTTGCAGGGAATAGGCCAGTGGTTCCCTGGGGAGTGCCAACTTGCAGCTTTCTGGTGAAGCTGGCCAAATGATATGCCTATAATGTCTGGCTTTCCTCTTTGTCCCTTTATCTATTTTTAATAACTAGCTGATTACAACAGTATCACAAGGATGGGGATAATTGAACAACCTTAACAGCAATTCTCAGCTACCATGCTCATGATGCAGAAGCTGTTAGCATTGGTACACCCAAAGAACATGACAGAAGCCAAAATGGAAAAGGCAAGGAGCAAAGCATCCTTAGTTTGCCTCTTTCCTCTTCCATCTAACTGCTGATTGGTTGAAACACTCACTCCTAGTCCAAAAATCAGGACTAGGTCATCAGGGCCATTGTGACTGACTAGGAGACAGTTCTTGTTCTCCCTCAGGGTCCTGGAAGCTGTACAGTGACCTTCCCAATCAGAAGAGACTCCCTCCCACAGCCCTTTTTGGTCAATAATACACAAGACATAGTGATTCCCTGCCAGGCACTTCAAACAAATGAGAATGACAATACAAATCAACCTGCTTTAGAGAATGTTTTTAGATTCAGATATGATAGCATGTGAAAATACTCTGTAAATCTGAAAGACACAGCAATAAAGGATGGGGGTTAACTTACCCCTATAAAACTTCTGATCCATCTGCTAGGGTGATAAATTAGTCCCTTCCTAATATGGATTAATGGCAGATGTACAGCATTAGAAGCTCTGTGGCTCATTAACCCATGGCACTAGAATCTTAGTTATAAAAGTGAGCAACTTTATAGAACACATATTAGTGAGAACATTAACAAAATGATAGGGATTTAATGTTTCCTAATGGTCCATTATATATTTTTGGTTCTTGAAGTAGGTTTTTAAAAATATGTGATTCTGTGGCATGGAGAATAATATCATTCTAAAGAACTGGCATCAGAAGACTAGTAGACCCTTGGGAATTTGCTTCCTTTGGCCTGGAAACTGGAATTCTCTGGGGAAAAAAAAACAACAACAACATAGAGAATAGCAGCTGTTAGGGATCCTTTCTCTAAAAGCACAACCAAAATGTACCTAGAAATTAATACCTGCTACTGAGACTATGTCTGATATACAAAATTAGCAAGGACACTATGCCCACAGTTAAATTATCGTTATTTCAATTCTATTTTAAAAATTTCTGTAGTGCCAGTCAGTGTGGCTCAGTGGTAGAACATCAACCTATGAACCAGGAGGTTGCAGTTCGATTCCTGGTCAGAGCACATGCCCAGATTGTGGGCTCAATCCCCAGTGTGGGGCGTGCAGGAGGCAGCTGATCAATGATTCTCTCTCATCATTGATGTTTCTCTCTCTCTCTCTCTCTTTTCCTTCCTCTCTAAAATCAATACAAATATATATACAATATATAATAATTATATAAATATAAATATATATATATATATATAGTTGTAGCTAAAAGACATTTGATCAAGAGGAAGCACTAAATTTTACTACAAATGGTGGTTTGACTATAGCTGAAAATAGTTTTATATCCAGAATGTGAAAGTTGAAGACACACCAGTGCAATCATCCTATAACTTGTATTATTAAATGTTCACACTTATCTATAGAAATAATTTCATTTTCTAGTGAAGGTAGGTTTTTTTTTTTTTAGATATACTTTATTTATTTTTCTAGAGCATTAGACTATCCTACAACACATTAAGCTTCCCAAATTTGGAAACTGATTTTTTTATCTGCCTATGCTTTACTCTTTGCTTTATCAGTTAGTGGTTTGTGCCTATTAAGACTGACATCATTTCTTAAGGTATATAAATGTTCACTTGGTTGTACATCTGAAACTAATATAATATTGTGTCAACTATAATTTGAAAATAACTTTAAAAGGTTGACATTGTAATGAGTCTCTTAATAAAAACAAAGTTCTGTGTTTTATTTTTTGTTTTGTGCTTTATTGTAATTCCAGTTGTATCTTTACTATACCAAATAATGAATAATTATCATCCAGCTAATTTTGTCAAGTGCTAATTTTAAATTCCAAATTAACCAAGTTAATTTTAAGTGTCCAATATTTGTATACATAGGTTGAAATTCTTATTAAAGAATAAAGAGTTTTATTAATTTGTGATAAGCATATGTTTGTGTATGGGTTTAATAAGTAAACTTTGTCAGTAGAATTTCAAATTTTTTTAAATTTACTGGACAAATAATAATTTACTCCCCTCCTCCCCACCCCCAATTTTTATGTGATGGTGAATCAGATGGCAAAAATTCCAGTAGAAGAATAAATGTTATGACTTTTTCAGAACATGACTCTTTTCTAATTCTCTCTTAAGCTCCCTAACCTGCAATCATGGATTTTCTGGGTCAGTTTGGGCTTAATACTTTTAAGACAATCTCAGCCAAAAAGGCTATGGCAAATAGAAGGACCATTACTTGTGACATTCCTTTTGGAGTTGTAAAACTATTCATATCTTAAAACTAAGCAATTTCTTAGTATTTTAATTCTGAGATCACACCTACACGGACTCTAGGTTAATTGAAAAATGCAGTCAAACCAATTATTCATTGAGACATTCTTAAAAGACATTTTAATAGGTCTGGTTTAATTCATGTAGCACTTTCCTTAATGAATTAAACCGATTCATCTGTACAAACACAGTGTTGTTTACATGAATATTGTTCTTTGAACATGTGATTGACAATATTCAATTGTGGTCAAAACCATTTTTCAGAGTAGCTTAGCATAGCACAATGGGAGACAGTCAACTTTTTATTTCAATGCCAATTCTCTTTCTCATTAGCTGTCATTTAAAACAAATTTATCATGTTTGTTTGTTTTCTTCCTTCCACACCCTAAGAAAATGTTTTTTCTACTTCATTTATAATCTATGTTACATTTAATTATTTAATACATATGGAACTGGACATTTGATTTTTAAATAGGCATACTATTTATTTTATGTTTAAAACCCAATGATTCATTTGCTGAACATTAATTACATTACTACTATACTTTTGGCTCTGTGTTAAGCACTATGTATACAAATGAATTCATGCCAGTTCTTAAGAAACATAAAATCATTGGCAAGACTGTCTGTAAAAAGATAAATTGCACCACAGTATGGATAGGGCCAAAGCACAAGAGGAGACATAGCTATGCCTCCTTTGAAGATGTTTCTGCTTCTTGGTGCAGCTAAGATGCTGAATTCATGGGATACTCTTGTCACAAAGCTAGACTCATATTACATAAAAAAAAAAAAACAGGTATACTACTGACTATAGACTTGGTCTAAGTCTGGACAAAGACAGTAGACAAATATCATTGGGTAAGCACTGCTCCTGTCAATCCAAGGTCAATAGTCCAGAAAGATCAGAACATAATGAGTGATACCCAAGTAAATATCAGGTGTAGAATGGTTCTTGGAACTGTTGCAATGCTATGATTAACCTGTGTGTGATGTGGGAATTTAGTTCAGAGTAGGATTCTTTGGAATCTTTCTCTCCTTCCTCTTTTCTATGAGCTCCCAATACTCCCTGTACATCATTCTGTGTAGTAGAGAGTGGAGTGGGAAACATGGGTGAGGAAGAAGGGTACAGAGTCTGCTCTCACTGCATCAAACATCTGAAAACCATCACAAGCAAATGGCCTACTAAGAATGGATCCATTATTGGTGCTAAGGTTCTTTAATTCTGTTCATTGTCAACTCCTTTCATTGACATGGATGGAGCCTGGTGAGATCCTCATGGAAACTAGTCTTTGAGATGGTAATTCACAATAAGAAGCTATGAAAATTTCTGGAATGAACTAGTCCTATGAATCATTGTCCTACAATAAGCTGAAATCGTATTTGTTTTTTGTTTGTTTTTTCTAGTGTTTTTTTTTATTTATCTTCATTGTTGAAAGTATTGCATCCCTCAACCCCTCACCCTCTATTGACCCCTTCTATCCCGCACTGACTCCCCCTCTCTTGCCCCAGGCCTTCACCACACTATATTGTCTCTGTCTATGGGTTATGGATATATGCATATAAATTCTTTGGTTAATATCTTCCCATCCACCCACCCACCCCTGCCTTTCCTCTGAGATTTAATGGTCTATTCCATTCTTCTATGTCTCTGGATCTATTTTGTTCATCAGTTTATTTTGTTCTTTAGATTCCACATATGAATAAAATCACTCTTTTTTTACTCTGAGATCTGACTTTGTTCTCAGCAAAATCTGCACAAATAATCCATTTGTCTTATACATTGACTGAAAGGTAAGTTTTGAACATTACCAACATAGTGCAGTAGTACTCTCTCTAATCCTTTGCATACATTCTATCACATGCAAGAACTCACCTACCAAAAATCACTACATTTCACATAAACCAAAGGTATTGCTTTATGTATAATTATGACCAAGTTGAGTATTTATCAAACTAAGAAGCTATAATTTACATATTCCCAAGGTACAACTTTTTTCCAATACTGAGATTCATTATGTAAATGGCCCAGCATGTTTTCTGTAATAATCCCTGCTATTTTATGATGAGCCAAAAGCCCTACCATATTTATGCATTTACATTAAATTATAGGAACAACTTTATTTCTAAATGTTCATAAATAAATATATAATATGTGTATGATAGAGTCTGTTACTAGCTACCTGAATTTGAGAGCAAAATTATTCATGGTCACGAGGAAAATAAAGGACCAAAGAATATCATGAATGATCACATAGCTATAAAAATTCTCAATGGAATTATTACTTGTAATTCCAATTCTGTCTTTCGTTAATGGTATGTAATTTAATGGATCTAACCTTTGGATTCCAAGTTTACTGAATGTCCTCATAAAATTCTTTGTCCTCCTGGGTCCAGGCAGTCAATCTCTATCTGACAGTGGTAGCCTTCATTTCACAGCACAGTCATGCAACACCAATCCATCCTTACCCGAAAAGCATCACTATGTATTATGCATCTATCTTACTCCTTCTATTCTTCATGGATCTTTAATGAGCACCTTGTAGCAGCAATACTGGTCTTAGATATAATGAGATCATGGGGAGGGGATGACCTGGAATATTTTTGCCCTTATACAATTTATGTCACTCGTATTTCCCAATTCCAGCGCCTTTTTGCATGGCCTTATCTGTCCTGGAGCAATATATTCCTTCTAGAGTCACATTTAGAAACTATAAATTTAAGTATATAACTTAAAAGAGGCAGATTATCTAGATAGCATAATCATTTGCTGAAGAATGCCTCAATTTTTAAAATATAGGCCCTGGCCAGGTAGCTCAGTTGGTTAGAGCATCGTCCAGAAACATCAAGGTTGCAGGTTGGATCTCCAGTCAGGGCACATACAAGAATCAACCAATGAATACATGAATAAGTGGAACAAAAAATCAATGTTTCTCTCTATATAAAAATAAATAAAAATATAAGGGAACTGCCTGGACTTCTAAATTGAAATGTAAATCTCATATAATTTGTCTAAAGTATGACAGTACTGCTTCTTGGCACATGGCCTAAAATTAGAGAATTTTAAATGGGTAAATGGAAATTAAAGTCCTTGAGGATATGGAGAGAATGCCAGTGCCAGGTCTACTATTTCAATTCTCATTTGATTAAAGGTTAAAGAAAATGAGCCAATAGCCTACTACTCAAATTGAGGTTTTTTTTCCTTAACAGTTAGACTATGATTAGAATTGTGAGGCAAACTGGGTGTTTTCAGGCTGACTTACCAGGCTCTGGTGTGACTGCTGCCTTTGAGGCCTATGGATTCTTCTTCCTCAGCAAATAGGACCCTTAACAACATAGCCGTTCACTGGAAAAAAAAATAGATCTTTTTAAGGAATGATAGTTTTGACTGTAAAAAGAAAAAAAAATAATCTGTTTGATCTATTTCTTGAAATTCTGCAAACTGTTTTAAAGTTCTAGACTTCCTCGAAGACTGTATTTCATTCCAAGATTCAGAAAAAATAGAGTTGGACCCATGATTGGTGAGATGTGCTGTCATATTCTGGTTACTGACTGGACCACCCTCTACTTCACCTGCCCTGGGCCCCTAGACCAATGTGCACAGAACTCCTGATGAGTCTCAAATAACAAATAAGATGCCAGCAGACCCCATCATTGGTTGAAAGATGATCAAAGCATCACTCTTACAGCAAAATTATATCAGACCTTATGATATAATTGGCTCTGAATTATAGTTCTAAATGCCTTTGTTCTTCATTCACCAATATATTTTAATTTATATAGACTATATATTTTAGTTATAAAGTGCTAATTAAGAAATTATAAACATTTTTGTTCTGTAATGAATAGAAAATAATGACTATAAACAAGCCTTCCTTTAAGCCATTCCTTAAAGGGATGAGCAAGGAGAAATTATGCATTCATTTTTGGAGATGACTTGAGGACCTAATTAGATATTAAAATTTGTAATGATCTATATGTATAGTGAGACTATTATATCACAAAGAGGAAAACTTATACTGTTTGAAGGCTCCTTGTGTTTAGACAAAGGGAAAATGGGGTGGAGCATAGAAAAGCACTTGTGACTTCATCCTTTTGTCACTCAGACACTACAGTAGATGGAGCCATCCCTTGAAGATTCCACTAGGCAAGTTCCCCACAGGAATAATCGCAGTTCATGGTGGGAGGATTCTTTGGTGGCTAGAAGCAAATCTTTCATCTTGTATAACAGCATGTGTATTCATCTAGGAGCTTATGGAAAGTATATAGTTAAATGTGTTTTTGGACAAGTTGGATGTTTTAAGACCAGCCACTGGTCTTAAATGGGATCCTTATGATCTGCCAATTGAAAGGGAGTCAACTATTGTTTAGAAAACTTCAAATTCAACTTTAATTGAGAAAGAGCTCAAAGTGATCTTATTTTACTAAGAGAAATTAAAATTATTGGGATTGATCATTCCTAAGAAGAATGAACTAATTCACTTTCTGATATGAATTAATAGCTTGGAAGTACCCTGATCTTCATACTATGAAAGATAATCCCATGATTCAGCTAGGGGGTGGGGGAAGATTAAAAAATAGAAAGTGACCCTCATTATCATTCTCCCTACTCCCCCTAAAATAATTAAATGGTAATCAAATCTGTTAGGTAATTCCTTTGTGGTCATTGGACTTCACACACTTGTGAAATACCTGGCTAGTGATAATTTAATCTTGTTTAGAAGAAGGGCATAGAGTCAATGTTTGCAAAAGGCATCTCCAAATTTGGTACAATTACTTATAGTCATATAAAGGGACCTATGGAGACAGGAAAAGAGACAACATTCTCAAAGTGAATATAGATAGCTACTATGTGTAGATGTGGGCTTTTATTTTCAGTTGAGCTCCTCCCCACAGCAAAATGAATTTCACCCCTACACATATATACAGGCCAAAACTTGTATGGAACCCTAAAGACCCTAATGAGGAGTCAAGCAATGAGAATGGGCTAACACCCCTACACATACACACACTGTTCTGATGAAAATCCACCAGAGAGTTGTACCTGAGTCACTGTCTCTAACACTGCTTCCTGAAAGCTAGCCAAGATCTGCAACTTGAGATTAATGGTGATAGATGAGAACCTACCAGAGAGGTTTTCACCACATCCAAGTCTGCAGTTAATCAGACCTTTTTCTTAATCGCTTCCTTTGCTAAAGCAAAGGAAGCGATTAAGAAAAACAGTCTTCTTTTACAGAGTTTTAAACCACACCAGCAGCCGCATCCACAGGTCAAAAAGACCAACATTGATTACTCTATTAATCCAAGTACCTTTCAAAAAGGGAACAGTTAAAAGGATTATATGGTTCTTCCTATCACATTAAAACCAACTTTTTTTTTTTTATCCAACAAGGAATTTTTTCCTACCAAATTTGAAGAGGAAAAAAATCAAGGTAATTCCTTCCAGCAAAAAAAGAAGAAAACTCATTGAATAGGAAAATTTCTGTTGTGCAAATGAAGTAAAATGTGTGCTTACATACATATGCATGCATGAATTATGAATACATGAAAACTATAAATATAACCCATTAGTGCCAGCATGAAGCAGAAAAGTAGCACATTTTTATGGTCTCAGCATCTTCATTAGCATAAAAGGCATAACATTGTAATTAAATAATTATTGATTAACACAAAGGCACAGAAGCCAGATGTGTTGAATGGGCTTAGTAATTAACTAAGTAAACTACAGGTGTTTAAAATTCATAGAGTACAAATGAAATGTATACTTATTTTTTAATCATCTGTAGGTAAATCTTAGTGTATTCAGGTGCAGCAGTTATGTACCATAAATGTCAATATCCGTGAATGTACATTATACTTTCACAAATATTTCAGGCATCACTGGCATGAAATAGTTTCAGTGCTCCAGTGCTTGACGTTTAGAAGGCTGTTGTTCCAGGGACATTGCTGATTCTGCTCTTTGTACCTGATGAACAACAGAAGTAGACAAACTAGTATAAATGAAGGTGTGGCTAGTGAATGGACAACTAAAGGTAAACACAGATAAGATAAGGGGAGCTTGACGTGTACAAGAAAAACAAGAATTTCCCTGAAAATTGAAGGTTTTTTGTTAACTTTTACTGTGCTTTCCCCACCCACCTGTAAGGGTGCCTTTCAGTCAAAGTGGGCTTCATTATCCTGACCAGGTGGCTCAGTTGGTTGGAGTGTCTTTCATACACCAAAAAAGGTTGCAGGTTTGATTTAGGGCAAGTCTGAGAAATGACCAATTGATGTTTCTAATTCACATTGATGTTTCTCTCTCTCTCTCTCTCTCTCTCTCTCTCTCTCTCTCTCTCTCTCTAAAAATCAATAAAAACACATCCTTGAGTGAGGATTTTTAAAAAGTGGGCTCTATTCACTTCATTTCCTTTGATGGGATTAATCATTTCTTTAGAGCTAATAATGAAACCTGGAAGTTTTTGTTTGGTTCCTTCCAACAGCAATCAAATGGCTCAGAAAAGCTGTAACTATTGGCTACTGATGACTCGTAGCTTCAGAGAATTGTCATCAGCCAATGAGACTGAGTCATCCTTAATTGATCTCTTCCTCTCATCTCCACATGCTATTCTACCTCCAAAAGATATCTCACCTCTCTGTTCTGCACCTCTCCACTGTTATCACCTTTCTCCTAGTTACCATTCCTGCTATAGTAACCACCTCACTGGCTTCCACTTTTAATCCATTTTTGCTACAGTTATTAAAATTATCTTTTAAAAAATGCACAAGTGATATCAATATTTGATTTCCCAACTGGACTTTGAAAAAAATCCAGACTCTTTAGCATTTCTTGTTCCTATTGCTTTAACCTCATCTTCTATGACTCTTGCTTTCCTCTCACCTTCACTGCAGCTAAATAAACCTCAACTGGTCCCTGGGATATTTATTTTAACTTTTTAATATATTTTTATTGATTTCAGTGAGAAAGGGAGAGGGAGAGAGAGATAAAACATCAATGATGAGAGAGAATTATTGATCAGTTGACTCCTGCACATCCTACAATGGGGATTAAGCCCAAAACCTGGGTATGTGCCCTGACCAAGAATTGAACCTTGACCTCCTGTGAAGGAGAAACATCAATTGGTTGATTCGCATTCTTACCCCAGCCAGGGATCAAACCCACAACCTTTTGGTATACGGAAGACACTCCAACCAACTGAGCATAGATTGATGCTCAACCACTGAGCCACACCAACTGGGCCAATCCTTGGAATATTTTGCTTTGCTGTCTCATGATCTTTGTACTTGTAGTCTTTTCCCAAATCTTCACATGTCTAGTTCTTCCTCGCCTAAAATTTTTAGCCCAAATGTCAGCTATTGGAGAAGCTTTCTCTGACCATTCCTTATTCCCATCACCCTTCATCACATCATTTTCTTTTTGTTAGTTTTTGCAATATATAATTATTTTTATTTGTTTACTTTATTACCTATCTTCTCCATTAGAGTATAGGTTTCATCATGAGGCCTGGGATAATATTTTATGTTCATCTTAAATCCAAATGCATACCTCATATTAGAAACTCCATGAATAGATGAATGAGATTCAGTTGCTTTCTGAAGTGGTCCAATGTAGGGAATTAAGCCAAGAATGAAGACAAAAAGCTTGATTACTTTTAGCTCCATTCCTAATCTATGATCAATGAAAGAAAATTGAAAAATTCTAGCAAGGCCTAGTTGTAAAGATAAGAAACAAGAAACCAAAATCAGCAGCAGCCACTCCTCACTCAGACTGCCCTTAATTTACAACATCAAAGATTTATTCATGGATTACATGAGTTTTTATGGCTTTAAGAAAGCAAGAGCAAATGACAGATACTTCCTAATGGAAGCTTAGGTACTTTTTAGCCTATTTGTAAATGCTGCTTTTAATGTAGGAAAATAATATGTAATCCTATATAATAAAAGCCTAAAATGTAAACTGACTGAATGGCAGAACAACTGGTCATCATGATGAGCACTGACCACCAGGGGGCAGACGCTCAATGCAGGAGCTGGACCCAGCCCTCAGGTCCCAGGCCAGCCAAGGTGGTTGCAAGCAGGGACCCTCTACCCCTTCCCCCTCTGGTCTCCCCACAGAGGGAAGTGAACTAGCAGCAGCAGTGGGGGTCAGGACCAGTGAGTGGGTGGGGCCAGGGTGGCCAAGGAGGATGCAAGTGGGTGGGGGCAGGGCAATCACCCCATCGGTCACCCTACAGATTGTCCCTGATCACCAACCAGACCTAGGACCCTACCCATACAGAAATTTGCACTGGGCCTCTAGTTGTTATATATTTGAACTGGCATTATTCTGGGCTCCAAACATTTAAATCTCACTACAAAGTACTGTGTTTATTCTTTATTATGTAGATCTAGTGTTCTCTGAAATGTCTTTTTTTTTAAATAATTCTCTATTGTTGAAAATATTACATGTCCCCTTTTTTCCCTTCTGAAATATTTAGTGAAAGAATACAATTAGAATTGTAGGAAGATTTATTTAACTTTTCTAATTCATATTGTGAGATGAATAAGTATTTTAAAAGAAGTTTAAACTGGCATAAATTAAATAAATATAAACCTGAAGCTAACCAAAGATCTATTTTCTTTAAATGCTCTCCAAGGTCACATTTTCACTTCCAGATGGGCTGGCTTATGATATAAGGAGGTGATAAGACAGAAGAAGTAGATAACTTTATAAAAATAAAAACTCTTTGAGCAACAACAAAGGGGAAAGGGGAAAAGTGAATATTATGGGTGGTTAGGATTCATATCTAGAGAGGATTAGCTAAAGTTAAATTAGTAACATACCCAAAGAACATGATTAAAAGGACAAAGAAGAATAAGAGGTAGATTATGTCCTTGAGAAATTATATAGTGGTATACTATAAAAGAAGTGAATATTGACATTTTTTAAGGATGTGAGCTGATTCCAAGACTGACTGCTCATTATGAATGGAATATGGACAGGAGTGCCTACATACACAGTTAGTGAACATTTCAAAAAATTCTGGCATTTTTTTAATTCAATGAAAACAAGTTTGTAATTGATATTAATGAGATGAAAGAAAATTTGAACACATAATTTATTGGAATAGATATTGGAGGAAAGAAGATATTCTGGAATAATTTTTTGTTGCATCATAACTTGGTGAATGTGAGTAGATATGGCTGATGGTTCTTCTCCTGTTGACTTTTATTGCCCTTGACCACCCTGAAGCCACCTTCCTATGTTCTCACTATCTTGACTCCAAAACTTCATGAAAAATATCCTAACTTCTCAATTTCCTCAACTTCTTGTAATCTAGTCTTTCACTCCTAATATTCCCCTGGCATTGCGTTTTGCAAAGTCCCCTTCTCTACCACCAATCAGCAAATTCAGTGGCCTTTCTTCTTCAGGAGTCTTTGAGTCTGTGGCATCACCATCCTTCCTGAAATTCTCTCTCTGTTGGCTTTTACATGCTCTCTCTCCAGGCTGCCCTTACACCTTCCAAGCCCTTCTGCTTTTGTTTTATGTTTCCCTTCTCTTTCCTTGCTTTCCTCTCCGTTGTCCTACAAACTGTCCCCCTAATAATCACATATGCTTGCATAAATACAAATTCCATTATTTATATAATTTAAGTTCTAAAGAAAATGGCAGGGATATCAGTTGTCAAGTTCTTAACCATGTCGTGCTTAAATCATCATATAAAACTCTAATTCCGAGAAGTGTATGGGAAATTATATTGGAGCTACTCAAAATTGTTTTTAAAATTACTTTGTTGATCTATGGTCAAATATTAACCCATATATTTCCAAACTATATGTTTTAAATGTGATAATAAAAGGCTCCCACAAAATAAGTAATCATCCATATTTATTTATTTTTTCTTTATAAAAATGTTATTATAGTTTTCTGTGTTGTATTTCCTCTGATGTGCCTCATATACAAAGCTTGACACATGAATTATCATGTGTCAAGGTTTTTTAAATGTTTGAAGGGGATAGAAATTAGACGCAAGCCTATGATACAATTTCTAATGAAATTTAAACAGGAAGTTTGAACTTTAAGTATAATTTGATGCTATTGCAGGAAGGGAAACCCCATCCCCATCCTCCTTCGTGCTTTTGGCTGGTCTAATCAAATTGACATAGACAGATTAACAGGAGGGGAAATTTTTAAATCCTATATAATAAAGAGCTAATATGCTAATTAGACTGAAGAGCAGAAGCCAGGGCTTAGAGAGCCAGCTGGGGCTGTGAGGACCAGGCAAGGCTTTGAGGGGCTGTGAAGGTCAGCCAAGGCAGCTGGGGCTGCAAGGGTTGAGCTCCTTGCATGGATTTTGTACATCAGGCCTCTAGTTCATACATATGGAGATCACATAGAAATGGGACCTAAAGAAATGACCAAAGCAGGCAGTTTTTGTAATTTGTAGAAGAGGAAACAATAAATTTGTGAGGAATTGACAGGGCAAAGAAACTTCAGCGTGGGTGCTAAACTAGTGAAGTATGTAAGTGGAGTTTGAGCTTAGAGTGGTAAGTTAGTAGAGAAGTAGCAATGTTTGTTCACATAAGTCTGGGCCCTTAATTCCCTATCTCTGGTGATAAGAAAGTCTCTGCACCTTCTGGTGCAGGTAGGGTACCTTTCACGTGGGAGATTTATTTCCTGCTTTCAGGGGACAGAGAGAAGGGTCAGAGCATTCTTACACTGACTGTTTCTCAAGGAACTTTAATTAAAAATAATCAGAATGCACTTTGGCATATTTGGGGGTGGCCTGCCCTTAACCCCAACATATTGCTGTTCTCATTCAAATTTTAATACAATCATTGCAAAAAATAGTGCAGTTTATAGTGCCAACAAATTGAGAACTACATTGAGAGATTTTATCTGTAACAAATATGTACCATTAGTTCATAAATTCACTTTTGTCTTATTTGTATAATATAAATTTTAGTATAAGTATTATTGAAAGGAACTTTCAATTCTGCAATAGAAATTGCTATAAATTTTGAGATGATGTTCATTCATTCTGAACCTAATGAATTCTATTAAAATGGGAGATAATAAGTCTTCTGTAGTTAGTTATTAAGACTAACTGTAAGAGATTAAACTTGATGGCCTGGAAAGGGAGCGGTCATTGTACAGATTGCCTGCAGGTAAAGTGTCTTGTGCTCAACTTAATTCACTATCTAAAGCAATTATTTTTCTACAATATTTTCTTCTTAGAGGGTTCCCTCAAATGACTCATGTAGCAAGTCAACAACCCCCGGAAAAATGATGTAAAAAGGTTTTATTATCAATAAAGTGCTGTAACTGTGAAGGTAACTGAATGATATGTGTAGCAAACCAGCAAGCAAAGAGAAAGATAAAATGTTTTGTTATTGATGTAATCTGAGACATCCTTATAATAGTACTTTGAGTTCCTGAATTGAGGGAAATCTCTAAAACTGTAGAGAAACTTTGCCTACTGATGTGAACTAGAAATTTTCTAACCTCATGATTCCTATGCTTACACAGCAGAGAATAACAGGGGAGGGTTTCTCCCTGTCCTTGCTCTGAGAGTTCTCCTCAGCCACATTTACGTTTAAGGGCTTTGCATTTCACACCAGCTTCCCCCACGGTTTTAGAGTTCCAAACAATTCCTGATATGTAGAAGCATCCTACGCACTGAGGTGGGGATAGTCCTCGTCCTACTGAAGTGGGCATAGGCATCATTTAAATTGTACCATCAAAGGACAGTCTCTGGCCCTCTGAGCAAAGACCATATGTGGTTCCCACTTGAACATGTCTCCCTAGCGCTAGTTGACAACAGAGTTTGCTCTAAGTGGTGGCTGGAAAATCAACATAAACTGCCCCTGCTCCTGTGTCCACAGCTTCCCTCCAGGTCTAGTGCCCTGGTCTCTCAACCTCCTTGCCCTGTCTCCATCATCACACCTTCTCCTGCTCTGCAAAGGCAGAAAGCTGTAATCTTTCATTTATTTGTGAGTCTAGAACCACCTATTCTTTTCAATCTATTATTATGACAAATATATTTTTATCTTAGTCCTTCATGGCTGACACCCCAAAAACACTACAGGGCA